>VZTM01029463.1:62193-87009 GCA_013400555.1 Jacana jacana | reverse complement strand
TTGACTGACAACCACTATCATTTGGAATGCATTAGGAGAGGTTCTGGAGACCATCTTTTGATTTAGTTTCACGCAGAAGGTGCTCGCATAAAATGCTGAAAGAGTATCACGGGAAAGAGAACACAGATTGTGGTAACAACTGAAGTCATTCAGAAGCAGACTAGCCTGATCCAAACAAAAATGCTAATGCAGATGTACCCTGTAACTGCTTCACCCTCTTTCCTAAAGTAAGTCTTTCCCAAGGGTCTATCAGAGCTTCCTCACTTTATGGGTATACCTTATTCTCTTGAGAGTGGAAGGAAAGGGTATAATCACGTCATTAGAATTGCCATGACTTCAGCCATTTCACCTCAGCCTCTCAAGGAATGTGATAAAGTAATGAAAAGTCTACCCAAAGCATGCAGCCACTTTTCTACCTCTCTAGAATCCTCAAGTTTCTGAGAAAATATGAGGTGAATAAAAAGGCTTTAAAAATCTTTAATGAGCCATTTGTGATTTAAGATTCTGATTGCATTTGATCTTTCTCCTTCTGAGCTACCTACTTCAGTTTCTTTTCTTCTCAAGTTCCCTCTCCTAAAGATGCTAAAGTAACTCCCTATTTCATGATATTTCTCTCACTAGAGTATACAACATTGCCTACAGCCCTTCTCCACTCCTCCATGGTATATTCACCATAGTCCACTCCATTTTGGGTGATGAGTTCCATGTTTTATTAAGCATTAAGCATTTGTTCTTCCTGCAACCTACACTTATCCTGAATGGCTGTTTTTCAAAGCTGAGATCAAGACCAGTGTAGCAGCCTGCTGTAGGGACTTACCATTTCCAGATACTTAGTTCTTCAGGGAAAAATATTAACTACACCATTTCTATCAGATTTTGGACTTGTTCAATTTCAGTGAAATTGATGTGCTTGCTATAGGGTACTACAGACCTATTAAAAATGCATATAGAAGAGATAATTAACTATTAAAATCTGCATAATTTTAAAGGTATTTCTACAGACACCTATTATATTTCTATTGAATTTTATAGGTTAAATCCTTACGAAATCCCACTGTGGCCCTGTGTTCTAGGCAATAAAGCATAATGCACAGCATGTGTAAGTTTTGTGTTTAATGGTTTGAAAGAAATAGAATTCTTTATAGAAATCTTTAATATGGCTTCTGCATCTTTCCTCCTATTATCCCAAAGGGCTGCTAAATTATGGTGCACTGGAAAAAATTTGACATGCATACATTTTCTAGCAATCCACCATCTTCTGTTTCCCAGTCTTCTTCTGGGCTTGTTAGTTTTGCCCAAAGACTGCCAGTCACAGGCTTTTGCCAGTGGCTGCTGAACTACTTCTGCTTTGAGCATCTTTGTTCACCAAGGTGGTGAGCTTTTAAAGCATATCCAAATTTTTCAGCATTAGCTTTTCAGCACACACGGGAACAATCTTTTTTTTTTTTTTCTGTGTTAGAGACCGTACAGAATCTTTAAAGAATAGCAATGTGAAAATGTGACCTCCTTCTCCCCTTCACAGAGGCAGCATTGGATTATCCATATTGTTACACTATATATCTCACTGCTGAGTATCTGCTTAGATTCTTTAGCCCAGCATCTTTCTGATGGTATGACAAAAAAGAAAAACTACACTCTTTTTCTGTTAAAAGTTACAGCCATATCTGCCAACAACAGAAACTTCCAATCTGAATGATTTTGTCACATAATTTCTTCTAAGAAAGAGAAAAGATACAAACAGGTAAAAATAAGGATATTTCCTGTCAAGAGCATAAACACCGATTCACATTTCCAAAAATAACATGTGGTGGAGAAAAACATATAAATCTTGAAAACAAATAAGACCATGTACAAAAAATAAATACTTCAGCACATTTTAGATCATGTGCATGATAAAGATGTTTTCCTAGACAGACAACGTGTGAAATTCTTGTCATGGTTCTTAGTCTAAATAAATTCAGTAGGTCACCCACCATTCAGCATGTAGCCTGGAGCAGAGCTCTTACTGAAGTGCTTACCATGTTCTACTACACAGAAAATATTTCCTCTTGTCCAGCATTTTCCCTTGATGAAGCAAAAGATTAATAGGATTAGATCCCTTCCCTTGGATCAGTTTGGCAGTTGTTCAACCTCTTTGCAGCTTGTGAACATTTTACTGTTTTTCAAACATTTCTCCTTTCATGATTCCACCTTTGATCGGCTTTGTGTCTCCCAGTGCCCCTCCCCCCGCTTTGCTGCTTTAAAGAATGACATTGCTTTGAAAGCACCCGAAGACATTCTGAATGGTGTATGTCTCACATTGGCTTATGCTTGAGGGAAAAAAAGATTAAATACTCACCCAAATGCCAAAGCCCTCTCTGTAAAAACATATTTTAACAGCATTCTCCTGTGAATACGCCACTTTTGCATATTCCTGAGTCCTTCCTACATAATGTTTATCTGCCTTTTAATGCGTGCATGCTTGTAAGAATTAATTTTCATAATAGGGTGCTAGGGCACCAGCAATTAAAGACAAAATGTAGCATCACTTTCACTTACAAGGGACACAACAATTTTATTGACTACAAAGAAACTTCCCCATTAAGATTAACAAATGTACAGAACAGGCACAAATTTATCTGGACTGTGCTCCTGGAGACTGATGATAGGGGAGCCAGCTCCTGCCCATCAGTCTCACAGCTGTGTGAGCACAACCCCACAGCTTGACTAATATTCTTTTCTCCCAGTAGAAAAGGCAGAGCTAATGCCCGTGTACATAGACATGGACTCCAGACCTAATGATAGTTATACTGTGCATAGGTTTGCCACACCTATCAGGATACAATCATTACTCCTGGATTCTCCTGATACAGCGTGTGTCCTCCAGTCCTGGTCAACGAGAAATTTCACCAGTCCAGTCTTCACCCTTTTGTGGACATCTGATCTTAGTTCCAAAATGTCTGGATCAAGCCCAGACCTCTGGCAAGACTAACTGCATAACCATGTTGGTGTTTAACTGTGGCTCATATTCCTATTTCCACTACAATATAAGGATGATTTTAGGCATTTCCATTACCCAGATGTTGTACAGGTCTTGAAGGTATGAAAGGTGCTGTGCCACGCAATGCTTCAAATAGTCAGAGTACTGTACAAATAACAATTAAAAATATGTTCTTATTTCATTTGGCCATGCTGTTGTCTATCTGAATTGGGTTTACTTAGGAAGCCTAATTGCTTTTATGCATGGGAGCACAGACATACACATTTATAAAATGTAAGTAATTAAAACTGTCTTCTCTCTCTTTGTCTTTTCTACCAACATATTGTGTGCTTCTGTGTGATCAGTCATATAAATGAAAGTTTTTCTCTGTGTGTCAATTCTCTGCTATTGTACCTGAATCATAATGCTGTCGTGACCTTGTATCTTGTCTTTACTGTACCACTAGCAATATGTTGTGGGCAAGTCCCAGAGCAAGGAATTCTAGGATCTTTCTGGAGATAGTCCCTTTCCTGTCATGCTAGTGGAACTACTGTTTGAAAGAGCTGAGGTCTCCAAAAATACTAGGTGGTCTCCTCAGTTCAGTTTTACACAGACACTCTGACATTTTGTGCCAATTCAAAATGAAAATTAAAAATTGTTAAATACTCAGTCAAAAGAGGATTAAGGCTTAATTCCAGGGCCATCAGCTGGGAAGTCGTCCAGCAGCCAGGGAGGTTCTGCAAATCTCAGCCCTGTGCTGACCACCCATCATGAAGGTCAGGCAGGGGCTGAAGATGGGACCTTTACCTTCCAAGTAAGTTGCAATTTCCCAGCAAAGTGTTTTCATTGGTGATTCTGCACTTGTAAACCACCAAAGCGTCTTGGGTCAGACTCAAACAAAAATCTTGGTTAGACTACATATAGGTTTGACAACTGACAACTAAGTTGGCATGCTATGAATAGGCTGTTGTAACGAGGAGAGGAGAAGAAACCTGCAGCAATTATTTCCCAGTACATTGGGAAATACTCCAGTGACAGATCACCAAAATCTTTTCAAAACTTGCCTCTCTGTATTTCAAATAATGGAGTGCAGCCCATGATGGGCTGTTCCTCTGTAAATTTCTGCTGGCATCTGGTCAGTTTAACCAACCCTGATGCACAGAATAGCCGCAGCAAATTTGGTTTCTATAGTAAGATTCACATCCATAAAATTGTGTCAGACCCTAATTCCTGTTTGAATTATATATTTCAGCAGTCTCTTAGGTCCCTGTGTTAGAGCTAGGGACTAAGAGAACTTGGTGAATTTATTGTTAGGTATTTTCTTTTCATCAGACCTGTATATGGTTGAATATGACCGTAATTGCTAAGGTAGGAAACCACTACTGTACGTTCTTACTTGCACACTGTGACAAGGTATCACGTACTGCCAATCATCATGGTACGAAAGAAGCAGCTTTTACAAATGAGACTGCTGGTCACACATGCAGAACCTTCTCTGCCTCTTGGCTAGGCAGGAATAGCCAGTCTTCAGCTTAGTTCCTTTATCTTCATTTGCACAAATAGCAGCCATTAACCAAGGATTGAATTCAATCAGCTTGTCTCCAATGGGAGATAAAGTTGAAACCATCTGCTAGTTCTTAAAAGCAATGAGGCAAATTTTATTACAGAGTGATTTGGTTACTGTTGCCCTTGTTTCAGCTCACAGGCTTTCTCTTCTGAGAAGTCTTGCCTAAGGTCCAAAATGAGACTGGTACGTCAAATACACTATAAATATGAGAAAAAATAACCCCATGGAACTACTGGAAGTTGCTCTTCAAAAGTGGCATACCAGTCTCTTGAGTCAGGATTAGCATATATGGAAGAGTCTCCAGAAGAGTCTTGCAATATATTCTTTTTCTTTGACATTTTTTCCCCCTGTCCTCGTCCCTGCTTGTTTGTATGCTAATTTTCCTGGAATATAAAAAGCGTTTTCAATTAAAAATTAACATGAAAAATGCACACGATCTTCTGGGCTGGATTTTATTTTAAAAGCCACAGCATAGCCACTAATATATATAAGATATATTTATAGATATATATAAAGTGTTTAGACATCTTCACTGCATTCACTATAGCAAATTATATTTTAAATAAAACTACATGTTAAAGCTAACTCAAACTTCCCAGGTATTAATGCTGACATCAGTATGAACATCCTTGTTAGCTCTGCATTTTGAACTAATCCAAAGAGATCTGGACTTCCTTATTCCAACACTAAATAAACGGGCAGAGCCAGATGCTCTCTGAATTCTCATTAAAATCTTCCAGTTCCTTTCCAAATCACACCCCAAATGGCTGGATGAACTTAGATTTTTTAACTATGGTAGATAAAAAACACCTACGTGTGGTGTATACACTGTGATACATGCACACAATGTATACCTTATACTACAATAATGTATACGACACCTTCATTATTCATAGGCAGATTAAGTAATGAAATTTTATCAAATCAGAAATCATGCAAAAAATCACATTACTATTCACATCTTCATTCAATATCAGGCTAGAGAGGCTGGAGTTGAAGTGCTGTTGCTACTTGAATGTCAAGAGGTCTACAACTCTTTCTGCTCATTAATGTGAAACAAAAATTTCAGATTATTCTTCACAGATGTATTGCCCAAACCTGCAAGTTATTAAGCAGTTTTACAGTTGCTGGCTGCATGGGCTGGGAAGGACTGGGGGGCAACAAATAGATGGGCTATACTAAAGATAAACATTTGGGCATAGACTCCCTAAGGAAAAACTAATCACATCTGAGAGAATTAGAAGCCTGAAGGTACTTCAAGGGCTTGCAAGCTGCAACCTTGTTCTACTAAAATGTTCTGACATTAAATGAACAGTGAGAACATTGCTGGTGCTAAAGTGGCTTCTGCTTATAATTATATACTTCTTTCTCTTCTAGGAATTTTTCAGCATTAGATAAGGTTAAGCCTAAGATCTAACATTTCATTTGTTTCACCTACTTTATTCTACCTGTCAAACTAGTGGGGAAATAAAAAATGCTTTTGTAATAAACTCACTAAACACAACAGCTGTTCACTCTCTCTTTCCTGAGTGACATGGTTGTGTGAGACCGTGATCAAGTCTTATTTTTCACGGTGATATTACTGTGGTAGGAAGCATTACTGCCTATTTGGAAATTCTGTCCTAGGAATACAAGCAAAAAAACACTTTTCAAACTCCTGTCTGCTACCTCTATTGTAAATTTATGACATTCAGATTTATGGGAAGTGTCTGGACTTCTAGAACAGTAATTAGCTGGAAGTCTTAGAGGGAGTCTCCTGTTTTCTTTTCAATGCATGTACAGTACAAGTAATTATGCCTTTGGGTCAACTGCTCTTCAGAACAAATTTTTTAGCCTGAACTTCATTTAAATTTTACACCATACTATTTTTTTTAATCCATCTTCACCAGCTCAGAGGCTAACAAATAATGAAAAACCACTAAAAAAAAAGACAGACTTAAGTGTTTTAAGAAGTTATTTGATAGTAATAGAAAATTTCCATCATTTTCCTGGACCAAGGGAAAATAAGGGAAATGCAGGTGCATTTATTAGACTGAGTCAACTCTTGCTGGGATAATAAATATCTTGGTAATGCCTATATGAGTTAAAAATATGAAAACTAATTTTATTCATGGGAAGATAGTCTCTTGAGTAAAGACTGAAGCAATTTGGGGGTGGAGATTATTCAAAAAAATCCAAAACCTCCAGTCCAAAATTAGCATCTCCTGTAATAATAAGGAAAATGGCTTCTGTTTTATAGACGAAAAAATGATCCAATGCACTCTTGCCAAAATGCTTGATGTCTATAAAATATGGGAGGTAGAATACACTTGTAATTTAAATATGGATTAGCAAAGGCTCAATTTTTTTAATATATATATATATATAGTTTGATAAATATATATATTATTTGATATTTACAATAATTAAAGCAGATTACTTACAGCAGTCTCAGTCTAGGGAAAAGAAGAAAAAAATCAAAACAAAATAAACAAACTGTTTCACTCAAAAAAACACCAAATGGCTTTGTTTTGTTGTCCTTTTTTTTTTAATTTGCCAGGAGTGATGGGCAAAAAAGAAGAAGGTACATGCAATGCTGGATCTAAAAATAAAATATTAATTATTCAAAACAATGAAATCAGAAGAACTTAATTTTATGCAGAGCAAGAATTCAACACATGTGGCCACTAAGAATACACAAAGGGGCAAATGTATATTTTAAGATTCCAGGCTAGCACATTTTAGGACACAAATTAATCATTCTACCGCAAGGGATGAATTGGGTGCTTAATAATCTTAGCAATATCTGACTACATGGTGCATGTAGGGCACAAAGTTACTGATAATGTCTATGGAGCCAGAATTCTCTTCAGGTTTCAAGTTTAAATAAACCATTCTAGGCAATCATCTGTAGAAAAAAAAAACCTGAGTTGCTACAGAGCATTACATTAGCGTATCTGGCTGATGTCACAGCAATATCAAATATCTTTCAAGAACTGCCTGTCTGGAATAGTTTTTCCTCCCTCACTAATGAAAAAAAAAAAGTTAAAGTAAAATACTTCATTGATTTCTGCAATCTTTCATTCTCACTGACAAATATTTGTCTTACATTGTATGCTGTTGTGCCATAAAGGTTATGGATCATCTGCAAAGATGTGGAGTGTAGCAAGGGACTAATGTTTCCTATTTTGCAGTTGTTGCACAGTTCCTATGCATGAATGGATTCTAGCTTCAGATTTTTCCACACCTAAGGAACTCCACATATTATGAATCCATTTTTAGCCAGTGTTTATTATATGTACTTTTAATTATTTTAGACCTTTCTTCACATGCAGGTTTCATTACAAGTATTTTGGATTTTGAAAGGGAATTGTGAGACCAGAAGTAAAGAGGAAATACTTCTAGGAAAAGTTGTGTTAAAGGATACTTTGTGTATATCATATATGCAACTCTTTATTTTTGCAAAACAATGCATTTCCACTTTCCTTCCTTGCTTCTAAGTTTATGTACTTACGTACTTATGCCATTTTTTAAATCCCATTACATTCCTCAGTGCCCACAGGGTGGAGACTTAAGCTCCATTTAATCCATCTAAGTCCATCACTCTACTGAATTCCACTGTCACCACTATTTTGTTTTACAGCTACTTCAGGCAAGGTTATTTGAGAGAAAAACAGAAACAGGGCAAGCCTGGCTTCCACCTGGAGACCACACAGGGACCCTCTGTCTCTGCCCATGATACAGCTTTGCCTGCCAAAGGTTTAATGAATGCTCCCAACCCCGCAGGCTACTGGGCTACCTCAAAAATTTTTAAGGAGTTCAAAATACCACAGTTAGAATTTCTGGAGTTGTACATAATGAACAATCAAGTAATTTCAAATGTCTGTGAGAAAGTCAAGTAGCCATGATGAAAACACTGGGTTATGGCTGATTAAACAGTAAGGCAAATAGAAATGGAGTTGTCATAGATCTGTAGGACTAAATGGGACCTCAAAAAGTCATTTGATCATTCTGAATCAAAAATGTAGGAGTAGTTATACATGTCTCATTTAAGGAAGATGTTTGCCTAAGCCATCCCAAAGAAATTTCCTAAGTTGTCACAGGAATGTCTTTTTATCTTTCTTAGTTACAAAAATCAGGACATGATAATCTTATTGTTATCATTCAGAATGAAACCTTGGTCTAAATTTTTGAGGCAGTAACAGCCTGATTGACTCTACAGGGAAGGAAATCTCCCCCCTTTCTGTCAAACAGCTGCCACAAAACCACTTTGCAGAAGCTTTTTATAAGCTTAAGGAAACATCACTTAAATGCATACTAAGGCTCAAAGAGAAGATTCGGAGAGGTCAGCAAAATATGAAGTAGCAGATCTTGTGGCTTTGCTGGAATTATACACCACTCAAGCACTATTTTCTTCCAGCCTCTCAACTACTTCTCCAAGAAGAAGCTACCTATCACTTGAATGAACAAACAGGACTTCTCCTTTGAACAATAGCGGTTTTTTAAATGGTGCAAGGTAGGAGTTATGTGAGATAAAAAAATTCTTAAAATTAACCCTTAGTGTCTACATCAGAAAACCATTATTAATTAAAACATACTACTGAGATATAAGAGAAACACTAAAACAGGTGCTTCCACATATTTGAATGCTGAATACATAAACACAAATTAATTTTCCTGAAATGATAACACTTTTTGTATCATACATTACTGCAACTGTCTATCCAAACAGAGTAACTTCAGGTGAGATTCATTGGAAAGCTACAGCCAACCCAGTCACCTCAGACTCCTTCTAAACAATGAAACAACAGATACCTCATTTGATAATGACAGAAATCCATCTCATTCTGAAACAGTCATCTGAGCTCCCTCCTCAGAAAGGTTCATTTGATCTACTTCTCTCCAAGCCCACCCTGACTTACTCACATTTAGACACAAACAACTAGATGCCTAAAGTAATAGCAGAAGCCATCTAATCGACTGACTAGGTAACTTAGAAGCTGTGCCTGCAGCTGACCAACATGTTCTTAGGAGGACAGCTGTATGCAGTCTTTCAGCATTCACAATTTCCAAGTCAGGCAGGCCCCAAAACTCATGGCATGGACTTAATAATCAGCAAATGATAGATAAATCCTGTAACTTATGATAAAGTGAACAAGTCCATCAGAATTGAATCAATGCAGTTTGTCCATAGTCTTATAATTCCCCTACATACAAAACCCTCAGCTTCTAGGTGGGTACATGAGAAAGAGAAAATTTCCTGATGTGGACTATGTACAGTAATTTTGTATGATTTTGTCTTCCATGAAATAACAGAGTATTGTTTCTGTCACACAAAAATCAAACTGCTGCTGACATCGTCAGCAGTTTACCATTTGTAAGCTGAATAGCCTGTTGCATTTTAACAGTAATTGAAGTTTCTCCCTCCTGAAAGCCAAATTGCAGGACAGTATGTGTAGGGTAAGAGGAAAAAAATAATTATTGTTCTTGATGTCAAAAGGGAAGTCTTTTGGTTACCAAAAAAGCAAGACAGCAGAAAGCTACCAATTGTGTTGTTACAATATATGCTACCTGAATTTTTTAACATGACAAAATATGAAACTGTAATGCTAATATCTAATCTCTAATGTGTCTAGCATTTCTGTCATTATACAAACAATAGTAATTGATTTTACATTATGCCTAAGTAGTTGCATCTATGAGATTTTATGTCTGAATATATTCCACAGAAAACTTTAAGAAATTAATTATGAAGAAAAGCAACGTAATAAAGAGGCATTATATCATTCTAATTTTTTGTCATTTATCCAGTAAATGAAGTAGGTATGCCATAAAACAACGTTTGCTAAGTTCTATCCCTCTAAAAACTTACTATGAAACACAGGAGGGGAAAAAATTGTACTAGGCAGCCACCGTCTACATTAACAGCAACTAATCAGATCAACAGAAATTCTCAGTCAATTATTTGAAAATCCTTTTGATTTCTGTTAACTATTAGTTTAATTTGGTAAATAAGGGCCTGATGCTCCCAAGACCTACATTTGCAGTCATTGCCCTGTACTCAGCACTATGACTGAAGTCCAGTTTGCGTGTATTTACAGGACCACAACCTCATGTGAATCACTTGCCAGAAACTAGTTCAAAAAGCTGATAAACTTAATGTTTGAGGATTCCTCATTTTCTTGTTGCTGAGCTTTTAAGAAAAGATAAGTAATGATACATATCAACGTAAAAAAGACCTTGGAAGGCAAACCACTTGAATGACTGTCTTCACTGAAAACAAAACAAAAAACTTTTTAATAAGTATTTAGGAATTTCTTGTCCCCAAACAGCACAAGTGAAATTAAACAATCCTCCCAAGAAAAAAGACTGCCGTCACAGGTATCTTTGTATTACTGCATAGGCTCTGTGAGCCTTTTCAAGTGTGCAGTGAACAGATGGAGATTGTTACAAGCTTTTCAAACCAGTGTTTACTGCAAACTTTCAAGCAATCTGTCATGGTTTTTGTATTCCCAGGGACTTTTTAAGTTCTTGAAAAGGGACCAAAACCATAAATGGTCCTTACTAATCCATGTCTACCTAATCCACAAGCAAACTTTCATACTCAGTATCAAAACCATGTTTTAAAAGGTATAGAAAATTATATGATCTTCTCAAACACATCAAACTACTTTTGAAGATGGAGGAATATTCATTGTTGTGTTCAGGGAAAGCAGACATGAAAAAAAAAAGGACTCGTTCTTCTCTTAGAGTGCAGGACATATTTTTTCTTCCAATTAATGACAAGACTTGTTGAATGTGGCAGTAGAATAATATGCAAAAGTACAAGCTTGGTTCCCCGCTGTTCAGTCAATGAGAGTGTTCTCTGAACCAGCTGAGACCTGCATTAGTTTTAAATTGTCCAAGATAGGGAGCAAAAATTGTTGTGCCCTTTTTACTAACATACTCATTTTACCTCTACCTAAGCTTTCACACAGGGTTAGACTCTAGCTCCTCATCTACATATCAATGCATTTTCTCCCCTGACATTTTTCATGGTGAAAAACAAGCAAGAAATTAAATATCTCCCTCAGAGGCACTCATGGAAGTGTATATTCTTCTAACCCTTGATATTTCCTATAAATAATAACTGCTACATTTTTCTTTAGTAAAATCCTTCAAAAAAAATCCTTTCAAAATTACATCACTTCAGATTTTCAACTTTCATACAGTCAGATCATGAGCCAAAACCAGAAAAGTATGGTGTGATCACTAACAAATTTGTCTTCCAAATTTCATAAAAATGAGAAAAACACAGCTTAAATTTATGTTCAGATAACAGTTGCAAAATTCCTGAATTCTTTTTCTCCAAATGAATTCACTAATGAGTCACTACATCTGCCAGCACACAGTGCTAGTTGTAAATTGCTAAGAGGCAACAATACCAATTGGAGAGGATTTTGTCACAAGTTTTCCTATTCTTCATAACATCATCATTGATATCCCCATTCGTCTCTTGTACATGAAAGGAGAAAAGGATCATCAGATGAGTACTTTCATTTGTCTAACTAGCAACAAACTGTTACTATCTAATGGCTATGGGCACCCTGACAGATCATTTGAAAAATTACAATTAGTAGATCATTACCTATAAAAACAACAAAAGTGTCCACAGCACACTTCAGGCCAGTCCCTTCAAATGACAGAATAGTTCAACAAATGAAAGAAAAAGCTGACAATGTTGGAACCCACAGTAATACATTATTAGCATTTATGTATCACATACAGTCAGAAAAGTGTTTGTGTGCTTAAGGTTTTTGCTGCAAGTTACATGGTGTTTCAGAGATTTGAGAACATGGGGGTTTTATTCTTATTTACATGATCATTTAAAAAACTCAACCTATTGCTTTTTTTCATCACACTCCATTTTATGCCCAAGGAGAACCCAATCTGATAGGGAGAATAAAATGTGAAGCTTCAAAACAAAAGTAGAGCCAGCTCCCACGCTGAGCAGTTGATGAAAGTCAAACTTCCTCATCAATTATTTCTAATGCTCATGGGAATACAGTGGTCTTTGTTGCTAGTGACAGAATGTCATCTGGGCAAATCTGTCCTACTGGCCCAAGGGTAAACTCCCTATAATAGCCAAGCAACAAAAAACATAAGGAAACAGCATGTGTGGTCTTGACAGTCTTTCTATTTACCGGTCCCAAAAGGCTAAGTGATTGACTACCCAAAGTCTTTGAAATTTCCCAGGTAATTCAATATTAATGATGCAGCTCAGCCTTAGAAATCATACTGCTTCATCCTGGGGAGCAGCTTACATATATTTAGTGTGGTCTTGCACTGATATGGCACAACTACAGAATGAGAAGCTGTGATAACTGTCCAGCAAGGCCTGCAGAGCTCACTGAAGAGATTTTGGTTTTCCATGGGATCAATACTATCAACTAATAATGCATTAAGTCATACTGTAAATTGATAGAATCCATATTTTAACATATGGCTTTTACAGGTTTAAGAGCAATAATCCATCAAGCACATAAAGGCCAGGGAAAAACTTGGCGGCCTGCTAACATTTTAGTTGGCATTGCACTGTGAGGGGGGTTTAAACTTCAGTGAAACTACATTGTTACCTGAAGCATGTGAACCTATTCAGAAATCATTTCAAAAGTCAACCATCTGTAGATTTTGCAGCTATGAGAATACCACAGGCAGCTGAGGATTTCTATTGCTTGATAATATGCAGCATGATACATTCCAAATGGACATTTGTTTTCCTACCAGTAAAAGTACAGGTATGGTAAAGCCTATCAAATGCCTCATGCCCCAAAAGGTTATTACAGCCATTTGATGACCAAAAAGCCTCTCCTGAGCCCTAAGGAGCTGAGGCTCAAGTCAGTTACTTGACTAAAATATTCTCCCCAGCTCTTTCAGGCAGCGTGTCTGCCTGAAATTGTCCAGCCAAAGCTATGTCTGGTGGCTACTAATATTACAGAGGCTGCAGAAGCCCACTGGTGACTGCTCATGCAGGCAGTGCCTGTGGACACTCAGCACAGCAGACAGACAGTGCAATGCATGCCGAGGGTTCCAGCCAAACTGTCTTGGAGGATAAATAGGCATTACACACATGCCTATCCACTGCTGCGTGTGTATCCATAATTCATGGAGCAACAGACAGCCCTGGCTGTATTTCAGATGCTGACCTTTCCTCTAAGCATCCTTTTAGGGGGTGTAGCAGTTTGCTTATTTAAGTTATTTGTTTATTATGAAACCCTTTGTGATGTGTTCTGTTTACCGTGCAATACTCTAGTCAGAAATAATTTACCTATCCCCTCCACAGAGCAACAACAAAGAGGAGTATTGTAAAGAATATTTAAAAGTTAGACATTGACCAAAAAAGGGATATAATTGGGGTATAATTCAATGTATATTTTAACACATTAGTAAACAGGCATCTGTCTCTGGCCATCTATTACAGACACAGCAAACAAAAAGAAAAAAAATAATAATCTTTCAGTGTACTGCATTGCCACAGTCTTAAGTTCTTCCATCTTTCTACAGTTTAGGCTTTATTTTCAAGTAACATGTGACTCATAGAAACAGAGTGCCTACAAAAGGCCCATAGAGAGGTTATGGAAGATGTTTTCTACTGCCTGTTTAGGAATACCAGTACCTAGTCCTGCGAAAACAGTCTGTCAAAAGCAAGTAGAAATATCTGCATTGGTCCAACTTTGAAATTTACTCAACCAAAACAATGCCCTATTTCTTCCTAGAGAAAAGTATATGGGAATACAACATCAGCTCTGATACATGAGTCCCCCATGCTCACAGTTTTACAGCAAAAATCGTGTCTTGGAAAGCATAAAGCTGTTCTGGAATTACTATACTTGAAAATTCCTCAAAGAAAAGCCATCCTTGGAAAAAAATCATAATGAGGCTTTTAGGCTTTTAACACTGATATAGTCATGCTGAGTCAGTTACTCACAAAATATGTATGTATCTTCCTTCAACTAGGATGTGAACCCTCTTTATTAAGTCTTCTCAGATAAACAGCCATTTTATACATTTCTCTTCTCTGTTCTCATTCAGTCCCACAGTAGCTGAAATCTTTTGATTCATTTATGTTTTATTGGAATAAATCAATTTGTTACCTCTTCAATGAGGCTTTCTACTTACTCTATTGTTTTAAAGTTAAATATCTATGCTGGTTTTTCTCTGTGAAGTGATTTCAAGCATTACCGTTAAGGTCAGAATACAAATAAAGAAATTGATTAAATGTCAGTTTACTTAGATTAGCTACATCTTAATAGATTCTTAAGAGATTGACAAGTTTTTATGTGCCCTAAAAATAAGTAAAAGTAACACCTTTGGTAGAGCGAGAATAGAAACTACTGTATATGAGGTTTAAACTGAAATCCTCTTTTGATTTACAAATATGAAGGAAGTAAAAGTGATGTTCAGAAAAAGTTGGATAGCTGGGAAGTAAAAAGAACACACTTATGAAACTGTAAAATTTGAACTATTCAGTTTGGAGTTTGAAACAAAATAATTCTCCTTATGACAGAGCCATCCCTTTCCTTTACAACATTATTCTCCAAAACAAAAGGGGGCTCTGGAGTACCATAAAATCAAATGCTGGAGAATATAATTTGTGATGCAATGTAATAAGTCAGGTCCCTTTGTGTGCAAAAATCACAGAGTCTAATTTGGATCACACCTCTGTTTTTACATTATCTACAGGACAGCAGAAAGATAGGTGACCTTGTACATTTGTTTCTATGCTGAAAGAATAGGTCCATTAGAAGCCCTCTCTATTTAAGCACCATCATGAGGGAAGGGAGAGGTAATTATCAGAGGCAGTTAACAGATCTATGGTATTTTCAAAATGACATGGGTCTAGCTGTATGAGAAGCACAAAAAGGACACCTGACTTGTTTTCAGAGCTAGACTCCGTTTTGCCTTAACTACCCTGATAGCTGCAAAAATTATACAGATTTTTAGTAAAAATGCCTTATATATACCTCACAACAGGCATTGCTTAAAAGGAATGAGAGAGTTAACCACAGCCAGACCTCTGGACAACAGAGCTCTGTTTATTTACAAGTGCTGATATAAAAGGAAGAGCTGGAAGGGAGCATGAAGGATCGTCTACTCCATATCCTTCACGACTCTAATAAAAACAAAGAAAACTAGTTGATGTATGTATTGTTTGTAAAAACATATGCACATTATTAATGTTGTTTGTCTGGAATTTTTAGCAAGGCCTGGGAGACAGAGCTCAGCTGATCACACATGCAGAAAGACAAACTGAGCACACTTTTAATTAGTGGAAATATGGTAACAATAACTGAACAGATCCTCTGTTTTTCTGGCAAGGACAGTTGAATTCAGGCAGCAACCTTCAGAACAAGGCTCTGTTTGATAATGACCATTCCAAAATAGTAAAATTCAAACAAATGTCTTAATTTTAAGAAATGAAGCATAAACAGTCTTGACAGTAACATGACAGAACTAGTCAATTAGTCCTGTGGTGCTAATCCAAGCAACTAAAAGTCTTCCAAGGTAAAACCAGTGAAAGTTAAACTACATGGGTTCCAACTATCCCTGCTTCTTTAAAGCAACTATAGTTTATGAGCATCTAAAAAAATTACACCTGTTTCTGTCTCCTCCATCTGCTTAGAATAGATATTGACTCCACCTTATATATCAAATAAGAAAGTTAACCATATGAACATTATTAACTGTATTCTTATAAACCTTTTTTTTTTTTTTCTTCTTTACATTATGGAAAAGAGAACAAGGGGACAAAGGGGACAAAAAGCTTGAAAACAGTCACAACAACTTGTATGACAACATATTTTAATGGTATTTACCACTGAACTGAATCAGAAAAGTAAAGCCATTGAGAGACTTGTACTAATATATGACAAAAAAAATGTGCACCATGACCTTACAAGAAGGAAAGTGCCCCAGAAGAGATAGTTTTCCATTGAGTTTAGAACATAATCCCTGAATGTGCTACTTATCTGCCCATGTAGTTCCTAAGAAGATATTCCCACTGGGACTTGTTAAACAAGTTAAAATTATTTGTGTAAATTATGGTAGCAAAATCAGGCTCTTAGGGAGCAATATAATACTGATTGCTGTTAGTACAGCTTTTGACATGATGTAAGGGGAAAAAAAATATCCCTTCCAAACAAGGACATAAATAAAGATCTAATGAAGACTCTTTCCTGACTCAGTATCAGGGACTTTCAGTTGATGCACATAAAGGAATCAGCTAGGGACAACTTCAACCCAGTGAAGAAACAAGTGAATAGCATGAGATTCCCACACTATTACCCCATTTTGGACTTTACACCGAAGGTGTATCCCACAGTAATCTTTTCCAGCAGCAAACTTTGCCCATCTACTCCTCAACTTACCCATCTCAAGGTAGTTCTCACTGACCTGCCACAAATGACTGCTCCCTGCAGGAACCGCCTCACATTATAGCTAAACTGATCAAACACATCTCCTCGCAGCCCACCCACTGGCCCCCTCCTCATCCCTCACAGCTACAGTGACCCTGCTAGGAGCCAACTGAGGATTCCAAACCAGCAGGGAAGGATGTGCTTTGAGGTAGTTGTTAAGAGGTTTTTTTGTGTTTTTTTTTCTTGCTGGTTCAGCTCCCAGAAACAGTTATTTGGTCTCCACAAGTGCAAAAGTGGGAACAAACCAACAAGTTCATTAATTTAGCAGAAGGTTTAGTTAGGTTGAGCAGTAACAAGCAAATGAATCCTTCCACATAGGATTCACTTTATTGTGGTGGTTTGCTGTAAATCAGATCAGTAAAAAAGGATTCAGGATTAAAAACTGGAGAGGGTATGAGCTTTAGATAATATGACTCACACTTTTCAGAAAAAAGAAATATATAAACGGTTGCATTGGGACAACAAAGGAGACAGTGATTTATGAGAGAGAAGAGGGGAAAGCAGCTGCAAACAGAAGGGATGAGAACCTTCTTAAACTAGGTTTGCCATCAGAGAAATCATAATGTGAAACCTCAGCTAAATCTTTTTGCAAGTGTTATCTTTCCATTACTTTTTACCAAAATGTCATATATACCCTTCTCAACCTTTTTATCAGGAGATTTGCTTCATGTTTGTGCATGCCCTACACACACAAGTCAAGCGAAACACAGGATTTCCTGTGAATATCTGTATACACATAGCAGGTCTGATTGCTGTTATCTCCTGGTCTGTTGAAAATAGTTTTTTATATTTTTCTCTCCTTCCCCTTGTGCCCAAGGTGCTGAGAGCTAATAGCTTGCTGTCAATGCCATTGCTCTGCACAAGGGCATGATTCTGAGCTGATCGGTTAATAGCTGAGAGTGAACAAGAAAAAAATCTCTGCGGTTGCAGCACATTTTCTCCTGCTCTCATCAACCTGGATGGAACTTAGAATAGCAGCTTCCACTTCACCCTAAAGTTTAAACTAATATCAGAAAAGAAGGGATTTTAAGTTTAATAGCAGACCCTCAAAGAAACATAAATAAGGACACCAGGCATATTTGATATACTGCTTCTGAATCTGCAGTGTAGCTATATTTCATTTACCCATCGAACTGAGACCTAGTAACAAACTGTTCTCCCACAGCCCCCTCTCTCTGCTCCCATTCCCTGCATTTTCTTGGAGAAGAGTTAAGCTGTACTCCAAGAGGTCCCTGACACCAGACAATATAGGAGACAGACAGTGGTGTACACCATTAAGTGCAGGTGCCTGAAACACAGGCAAAACCATCAAATGTCAGCGGACCTTAAGGTTCTAAGTGGCCTGGGTGAATTTCAAAATGTTTCCTTTTATATCCTCCAGTTCCAGCAAAAGAAGCAAAACTGAACCTAGCCTGCATTTGCATTGGAAATACCAGAAAAAAACCCATCATAACAATCTTCCCTCTGTTCATAAGAAAATAAGCACAAGCTAAATCTATGCAATAAGGTAATGTCTGACATGAAGAAAAGAATTTTATTTGGGATTATATTTCTAATTAAGAGCCCAGCTGTTAGTGGAAATTACACCAGTGGAAGAGTCATCACCAGTGTTTAGCCCTGTTCAAAGTTTGGTTGTTTATTGCAGAATGGTCCAGCCTACAGTGTCCTTCTCTCATTTTTTTAAATAATTTTTATTTAAAAATATTATTTTTAAATATAAAAATATTAAAATATATAAAAATATGAAAAACTAAAATATTATTATAATTTTAAAAAATAGTTTTATTTAAATAATTCTTCTTTAGAAAGGGTGAGGGGAAAAGGAAATATGAAGTCCCTATTTCATGGTAGATGTGATTCCTATCTGAGCTTCCAAAAAGCCTGTTATGTCTCTGAAACTTTACAATAATTATTTATTAATTCCTTTGTTAAGCAAGCAAAAAATCTGGAAAGAAATCAAGAGTAAGACTGCCATACAAATATTCATTTCTCACAAGAAATCTATACGGATTTAGATACAATATGTTCCAGCCCTAACATTTGCTTTTCCCTGCTGCCTAAGCCCTTGTAAACCAGTTTTTCTAAATGCACCAGTTTCTAGTATCATCAGAAGAGTGAAGCAAACTTTTTGAAGGAGCTCTAGAGGGATATCCCCTACACCTCTCTTGGGATGGACTGTCTTCCTACACAGGGACAATTCAAGTGAGTAGGATCTCAACCCACATCCTGCTGCCAAACTAAGATGGACCAACCCTGAATCTCTTTAGCGCACACCCCCTCCCCCAAATTCAGAACAGCAAATTTATTCCTATCTTAAAGATAAATGCCACAGGAATGCATCTGAATATGCCAGTTGTTTTTACTTACTCTTATTCTGAGGTTTTTACAGGCTGCTTGTGCATTTTCTTTGGTACAGGCTGCCTTTCCCAGAGCCACTTTCAGACAGGTCCCTCTCACTTGAGCTCATCAGGTTTCAATGAGTTGATTAGCTGATCACAACCACTAACACAACAGAAAACTATCTTTTTTTTTTCTTTTTAAAAATCCACATTTGAAGCTGCTCTGGTGGCCCCTGACAAGTAACGGAATCAGCTCAGGCTGACAAGCAGACACATGTGGGCAAGCAGCCAGGGACAAGGAGGGGAGCTGGACCTCTCCCTCCTAGCAGAGGTGAGCTAGATCTGCCCTAAGCCCTGAAAATGTGTCATCAGTCAGGTACCTTCTTGCTGAAATGACAACAGTGACCAGAAGACCAGAAGTTAACAGCGTACCAGTAGCATTTATCACATAATTAAAAATTCCTCTTTGAACATCCTCCATAGGTCTATTAGAAGTGCTTTGTTTAAGCACAGAAGACCTTGGCTCATAACACTTATTGATGCACAAAAAAAATGACCATCTTAATGGACACAATGGGTCAAAACTCTGCTTTCCAGACCAGGATGTATAGAAAGTGAAAGCAAATGTGGAGGCACCTCCCTTGCACTCACACTCCATGCAGGAATGCATCTGCAGGTAACTGAGCAAATCTAAAAGCTCATTATTACCAGAAGAAAGCTTCCCTGCTTTCACAATTTCCAGTCTGCAGGGTCAGAAAATTGTCTGACCCATCAGTGAGTCACTTTAGCTCACTCAACAGACAAAAGTATCTTCATGTTTGTTCTATGTTAATCTTCTGTATAATATTTTCTTTAAATTTTGCCTGTTCTCTCTCCCATGTGCTTTTTGGTTTTTCCCTTTCTATGTATATATGTGCATATTTACAGTTTTAATTTCAAAAGTAAATTAATTTAGTTATAGAAATCCTGACATTGTTATTTGTAAGTGTTGGATGTGCAGCATGAATAACTTCTATTATTTATATGAATATACTGTTAAAAAATATGACGATCTGTCTCCCCAGTGGCTGAATTGGTTTTATGAAGTAGTGTTTTCTAGTAAAATTGTTTTGTCAAACAGTTATCTTGCCAATTATATTCATAACCTATTAAGACATTAGACGGTCTTCAGAGATTTGTCCTCATCCCAGCTGAAGCCAACCCTTTCAGTGTCATTTTGTGTATGTGTGTTGCTTTGTGAACTAAAAAAAAAACAAACCCAAACAAACCAACCCACGACTTTTTTAGGGCAGTACTAAGAGTCTAACACTTCAGTATCATTGTCTAAACCATGCAGGTTATGTAAACACAGTAACTCATCTGTCACACCTAAACCAAATATAAAAGGTCAGCTACTTAATACCCCAAAGCTTTGAAATTGATAACAACAATTATACATTGAAAAGAACTGCTCCCCTTTGGTAACTGATCTCTTTTACAAGCAGGTACTTCACACTTTCCAGCAAAGCCAAATGCCTGCCTTCACTACTGACACTGGTTAGAGTCTGTCTACGAACACATAACGAAATGTCATGTCATTAGCCACCCTGTGCTTTGGGAGGACTTTATTTTTATGTGCATTTAACTACTTGCTTTGAGTCCACTAATTTACAGCTACGTTCCCTCCAGATGGAAACATTTAATCTAATCTATGCCCCATTTTCTACACTGCTCATGACAGGGCTTTCAAGGCATTTAGGAAGCAGGGGTGGCGAAGTGTCCTGGGAGAGTTTGTGAATAATGAAAGCCTCTGCAACACCAGGAGAAGAGGGATGTTTGACATGCTCCTTATGCCTTTTACTACCAAGCAAACAGGAGAAATAAACTCCTTTCTTTCGTCCAGCAGTGTTCATCTAGAAGCCTTGTGAGCAGCAGCAGCAGGGACAGACTCAACACTTCGTGTGCTTTTTTTCACAAGTCTCTGCTGTTTTGCACTGTGTCCCACTAGTAATAGCATAGCACAGAGACTGAACCACCAGGGCTGCCTCTCTCCCATTTATCGACTCTTGTCTTTGGGCTGCAGATTCACAGGTCAAAAAAAAAGAGATTAAAATCTTTGGTCATCTACCAACAGCATTTTTAGGGAGAAAGGAACCTGGGACAATCTACAAATGGTCACTTTGAGATGCAGGGCTCCTTCCTGAAACAGTCAACAGCTCAAGCCTGAAACCTGATGTATTCAGAGAGAAAAGGTGGAAACAGGAGCATGTAGCCCCTCTAAAAAAATAACAAACTTTAAGTCAAAATACAGTCAGATATCCAAAATACTATTTTTACTTTAAAATCCAATGTAAAAAACAGGCATCTTGCTTACCAAAAGCAATGATGTGTTTTGATTGCTAAGTCATAATGCATGAATTATCAAGTAAACATCATCCAAAAGAAAGGTCATTTGAGGCTAATGGGAAGTTTGCAGCTTCTTGATGGCTGCAGAAAAGAGTAAGAAAACTGAGAGAAGAAAGGGCAAAAGGAAAACAGCCCTACTAATTACTGATAGCTGCTCTTTTTTAAGCAGTCAGTAATATTTCTGCTCTTTCATTTTCTGATGGTTTTCACGTTGATCTTAACAAAAATAATCATCAGTACACTAACCTGACAGGCAACGTGTTTTAAGCTGTGCATTTAGCTCTTCTCTCTCCTGTTAGCTAAACCCTACAGAGGCCAATTATATTGTCTGTACCAGCATCAAACACAATATGGCCCATCGTTTGGTATGCTAGTGATTATAAACACCAAACTATACTTTGAATAAGGACTCTGCTGTGAAGCTGTGTTTCCACTTTACTTCAACTGGTTTTGAGTAGAAACACATTGTAACTTGCAATGTAGATATTTTCTCAGGAGTATTATTGCTAACTACAGGAAGACACCTGTGTTGTGCTTCCTTCTCTAATTACAAAAGGTCAAATAATTCACCATATATGAGTTTCTCGGTTCTTGTCATGTTTTGACATCATGATTAAGTATGATCTATGGTTCATTCATTAAAGCCATTATATAAATAATAAATATAGCAGTTTGTCAATGTTTGATAAAGCTGCTAAAAAATTGGTTGGAAAAATTAAAAACAGAGCACACTGCTCTCAAGCAAAATATATTGGCTTTCCATCCGCACTTAAAAACTTTATAATCATCCACTTCACAATTGCATTTCAGACACTTTTGAGGTTAAAAAGAACTCGGATTTCCAGCAAAGACAGAAGCAGTGTGAGAGAAGAGAACGAGAAATTTAATGCTTCAGTGAAGAACAATTTAGGTTAAAGAGACATCCTTGATGTCATATTAGGGATAGTGATAGATGAACAGGCTTATATTTTTTACATGTGACATTTATTTTCATACTAACAGAGTTCTGGAAATTAAAGCAATGTTTTAAAATAAAGCCATATGACTTTTATAGTACTGGCTATTGTTAGTTTTCTACATGAAATACACATGACAATTTTTAAATGAGACTGAAGGTTAAAGTCTTTCAATGGAGAAAAAGAGTATTTTAAGAACATTTTAAATACTAGCTGAAAAAATTGGTTTAGGAAACTTTTGTTTATCTTTACTTCCCTATTGACTCGGTCCTAAAAAATTATACATATCAAAGTTAGTTTGATGCAACCCCACGTTTGTCTAACAGTGAACAGGCACTATGGAAACTGTCTCTTAGAAGAGTAATCAAAGGAGCCTGGGCAGGTGGGACTTCACACAAAAATCCATGTGCTCTACAATCTCCTCAACTGAACAGAGATTTTAGGGCATCTTTATAAGATTAAAAACACACAATCAGGGATCTTGATTAAAATCACCTAGCTGATTTTCTGGCATTTCTTCACAGGAAGAAAGGGAGGGAGGGAGGGNACTAAACAACCCCAACTCCCTCAATCGATCCTCATAAGCCTTGTTCTCCAGGCCTCTCACCAGCTTTGTTGCCCTCCTCTGTACTTGCTCCAGCACCTCGACATCTCTCCTGTGCTGAGGTGCCCAGAACTGGACACAATACTCAAGGTGTGGTCTCACCAGTGCTGAGTACAGGGGGACAATCACCTCCCTATGTAGTCCTAAACTCCACCCTGCACACGAAAGAGAAAAGTAAAGGATGTCCCTCCAACTGCCAAAAAGAGCACCATAAAAGTTTATTTCAGATTGGGAGTACAGTGGAGGGGCTGAGGGAACCAGTAGCCTGGCAATGTCTGAAGGCTTCAAAGCGGATAGCTAAGGAATGTACAAGTGCCAAGTTCAATGGAAAAAATCATCCTTGTAGTAAGCAACACAGATTAATTTGCTGAAATTTTGAGTCCAGCCCAGAATAGGAGCCTTTATGCAAACACTTTTCCATCCCCTTATCGAAAAGCAAAATAGCTAATGTCTCCCTGTACTAAAAACATACAAGAAATGGTAGAAGAGTTTGAATTACTTTAACCAACACAGTATGAAAAGACTTACAATGGAAGGATGCAGTGAGTCCTGCCTTCTTCTTTTGTCATTATTCATGTCCTTTAACAACAAAAGATAATTAAATACTGAACACAAGGTGCAAGAGAATGAAACATCTACCAAGTGGGATGAAAGATTTATTACAAGGACTTACAGAGAGAGATCTTTGATTACAGGCATCCTTGAGAATCCTTGCAAAGAGTGAAAGGGCAAGATGTTAAGCCATAAATCCAAAATGACTATTATATTCTAGTAAAAGAGGCACTTGCTAACATAATTTGACTAAACTAAGCTTTCTTGGCCTTCATAAGGACAAACAGCCCAATCAAAGATTGTCTGTAAGCACGCTTACAATTATTTTTTTTTTTACAGAGACTGCCAAGTCAAGAGAAACAGAGATTTTCAGACATTTAAAGGTAGGTACTCCTGAGCACAGACAATCAGGACTCCACTTCATCCTACACAAGTTGCTCTGGAAGATAACAGTGTGCACTCAGACTAGGTGTTCTGTTTTGTGATCCCTGGAAAAGGATTTGCTCATACTTTGGGTCCCATGGAGGTACCCATCCACTAAATAAAGTGGACACTATTGTAATTGACCTGCACACACGAAGTAGGTATTAAGACAGACTGCCATTCATGCATGTACAGTGCTCTCCCCAGAAATGTCACACCCCGATCAAACCATTCAAACACAGGTTCAGCCATGCAATGGGAGGAGAGCTGTGGCAGACAGTTCTCAAGCACTTCATCTATGTCACTGCTGCACTACATTGCCCTCAGTTGCAGGATTGTGGGGTCTGCAAATACTTTCAGTTCCCATTCTCTTCTCCTCTCTTTTCTTTCCTCTTTTCTTTTCTTTTCTTTTCTTTTCTTTTCTTTTCTTTTCTTTTCTTTTCTTTTCTTTTCTTTTCTTTTCTTTTCTTTTCTTTTCTTTTCTTTTCTTTTCTTTTCTCTTTTCTTTTCCTCTCTTTTTTTCTTTTCTTTTCTTTTCTTTTCTTTTCTTTTCTTTTCTTTTCTTTTCTTTTCTTTTCTTTTCTTTTCTTTTCTTTT
>VZTM01029463.1:49807-61847 GCA_013400555.1 Jacana jacana | reverse complement strand
CTGATGTTACGTTTCTTCCTTCCTCCTTTCGCTAAGCTATTTTCCCTTTGATACACCTTCAAAATGTATTCTTCTTTGCCATAGGAGGCCATGTCAGGACGAGCTGGGTCTAATTATAGGGCACTTAGCTCTCCCCTTGCTCCCACTAGCTTTTAAAAAGATAGGTGGTTAATTGGAGCCAGCTGTTTGGCAGTTTTTCCACCTATGTGGTAGTTCAGTCTGTCACAATGAGAGATGGCAGTGGGAATAAGCCATAAAAATCCTTTAGAAGTGAAGACAAGCAGCTTACATTTGATATACAGAAGAGAAAGTATGTGGAGGGAATCAAAGATGGGGGCTGCATGGTCAATGCAACAGACCCAGAAAGAGATCTTCACCATAGTGCTGGGGCAAGACTGGTTTTCTCAAGGGAAGAGGAGGCTGCAGCAATCGAGAGGAGAGTTGATCAGAGCCCTGTGAAGTGGTTTAACTCTAGAAATTATTAAGAAAACCCAAAGCTGAGAAACATTATTTAGGAAGGAACAGTAAAATAGAATAAAAAGAGAATGCTGATGTAAGGACCAAAAAACAAGGATTGTGTTACACATTCATCAGATAAGACTAAAAATTTAACAGGAATAATGAAAATATTGCAGATTCACAAACCGATGGTATCATGAACATAAAAGCTCCATCTCTTTCTCCTCCCCTTTTTCTCCACCTAATTTACCCCCTTGTTGATGGTAGCCTCTGCTCCTAAATTCTACAGGCCTTGGTCAAGCAGCAAGGTCAAAATGAAAAATTTATTCATTCTTTATTCAAGGTCTAAAACCCTCCTAGTTAACACTGTGGATTCAACAGTGTTTCTTTAGAATTTCAATAATAATTTTGAGATTTTAAAATGTATATAGCCTTTCTTTTTGACGTTTTGCTTATATATGAGGTATACTTTAACATATTAGAATTGCATGTCAATGTACAGTCAAAATGTTTTATTTTTGATGATAGCTACAGAGTGAAATTATGCCTGCTTCTTGTCAATCTGCCATTATAATAATATGGCTTTAAGATGAAAGAGAAAATGAAAGAAAGAAAAAAAGGGGAAGTAAAAGGGGAAAGAAGGAGAAGGGGATTGGGGAAAAGAAAAGGTAAAACACTTCCCAGGCAGCTACAGGTGGTGGGCTTTATATGCTCAGATGCTACTGCATCTTATATGCCAAGGGTAAGTAGTACAGCCCACACAGAAATTTCAGGAAAATTGCAGGCTGCTGCATAATCAGTTCTTTTTCAAAGTAGGATGTAGCTTAATTTAATTATGTTCTGCTGAATTCAAGTATCAGCCTTTATGCATCCTGTTTATTGTATAGTTGCCAATTATGTCTAATAGAGACAGACAGGTGAGGTTCAAAGGAATATCTCAGTGAGTTAAAATGGGAATCACCCAAATTAGCAAAACTGCATGGCAAATCATGATGCCAAAGAAATCAAAAGGGAGTTTTGTTTTAAAACCCATATTTAAGACTGGGCAAATGAGGGTTTCCTAAATAAGAGCGGAAATCACCAAGAGATTTATTTAAATTCTGGTTTCATTTAAGTCAAAAGGTTTTTTGCTTTTTTTCCCCTACTAAGTTCAGGTTGCTGCCCATCTGGTTTTTGTTCTTCCCTGAATGTATCTGAAATGCATAACAGATTCTGTAACTTTGCAGCTTGTCTGGACTGAACTTGCATTTTCTTTGGAAGAATACACAATATACATGTAAATAAACTCATTTGTTTCCCTGATCCACTCAGCGCAGCATTCTCTGAGCTTTTATAGATGAAGTGAGCTAGATTTAGGCAAGGTCAATGGGTCCCTCAGTTTGATCCCCTCAATATAAATGGGTTATTGTTACAGCACTGTTTTCTCTCCCAGGTGAGATAGAAACCCAGAATGCTCTTGATGCTTATTAAAATTTCTGTAGCATTCCTCCTAAGATTAGGGTTGTTAACTTCAGCATTAATTCCTATGTTCTGGCTAAATTCTCATTGAAGTGATACGTTTTTTCAGATTCCCCTTTCACTTCATGGTGCATACTGCTGAGCAAGTTGCTTTGCACCACTAACTAGCTACTCAGATTCATCTTATGGTGGCTGCATGTTAATGCGAATAAAAGTCTTTTTACATATCCGTCATCTCTGCCACAGTGTTGCTATTCAGAGGCTTAATAAAGGTATGTAAATTTTTAATTGTTTAGGAAGGAAGATAACTAAATGTATGAAGAGCATCTGGATCCCACTGAAAGTCAACAAGGCTGAAGCTTCCACCTTGGGCTTCATTTACATGCTTTCAAAATGTACTGGCAACCTACTAGTATAAATTTAAAGCTATGGCTATATTAGTGAGTAATATCGAACAACACATAAGAAGCAATATATAGAAGCAAGTGGTACGGAGGACCTTGCATTCTTTACTGGATAGCAGCTTGGGGGTCTTACTTTCCTATAAACATAACCCAATTCCCTGGGTTGGGCAGCCCAGTGTACACACATAGCATGAAGCCATCCATGGGACCAGCCATCAGGTCAGATGACTGTTTCCTCTTCGAGGTTCAGAGTACATATTGTACACAACAGGGCAGCAACTTCCAGTGTGGCTTCTCCAGAAGGGATATTGCTGAGACTCCTGGAAACCTCTCTGGAAACCAAACCAAAGCACACTAAGTGGTGACAACTAGGGGATCCCCTTCAGCAGTGTATTTTTGCTCCAGACCTCAATGCTAGAGTAGACACAACCCGTCAGACAGGGCTCTACCTTCACAGCACCGATACAGCTTGTCCTCTTTTGTAGGAGGTACTAGAGAGGTCTATTTCTATTTGTCTCTGTGGTGATACCTTGGAAAAAAAATTGTGTAAAGTTCTTAATTACAATAAGCCTTAAATTAATGTAACTAACTTCCTCATTTTCAAATAACCTATCTTGGTTTGAGCAAGAAAAGAATGGGATTTTTAAAAGTAGGTTATCTATTATTTTTTCTGTAGTGTTGCAAACTGTTATGAGATTTAGCTATATATTATACCAGAATTATGAAATATAATTGCAGAAGCTATTTGATCCCATCATTCCACAGATATATCAAAGACTGACAGCTCAAGCGGAAAAATATACTGATTTCTGGTAACTATTATTTTGGCCAAAAGTTAAAACATAAATATTCCTCATTCTTTTTCATTATTTCTGTCATAGTTTAATGCCTAAAGAAAACAGAACTATAAATAGCAGGTAAGAATGTCTTTCTTTGTAGGATTTTTTCCCTTAAAAAGTCATATTGATATCTTACTGTTTTCATCTGTGAAGACATGGAATAGAAATCCTGAAGTCTATTATGTGGTGGAAATCCAGAGTAATTCTATTAAAGGAACTCCCTTGGAGTAATTCTGGTTTGACACTAATATAATCAAGACCATCACATCTTGATTGTTAATGAAATCAGAAGAATTAAGAACTGATATAAAAAGCAGAGTGCAGCACTCTGTTTCTGTAGACAAACATGCATTTACACAAGCACTTGCATCCTTGTATGTAACCTTTTCATCTTCTTTAAAAATTCTAGGTATAAAAAGCACAAGTGCAAGGAGGATACAAAGTTGACATTGACTTCTCAGTAACGAAAGCAAAAACAAAAACAAAAAAACCCCCAAACAAACAAACAAAAAAACAAAAAACAAACAAACAGACAAACAAACAAACAAAAAAGAGAAGTGTCCCTGTAAAGAAGAAAAAGGACCACAGATATGAGCTCTTATTCCTCAGGTCAGAAAAGAACTTAACAGACCCATGGTGGGAGAAAAGGAGAAAAGCACTTTAGTTTATGTCAGCCAGAGGGGAACTCCTTAGCAATGAAGAGCAAAGCACGCAGTGGGGCCAGAGACCCATTTGGAAGTGGTGTTCCTCACCAATTTTATCCAAGCACTATGGATGCTGATCTGCTTGGTGAGCCTCACGCTGTTTCACAGGTAAAGAACTATTTCTTTTTCCTTCCACATCAAAGTAAAATGCTGCACAGCTTTTAGTGCACTGTAAACTGAGCAGCACATGAACTGCTTCTTCTGAGAACCACTGAATTAAAAACAGAGAAAGCCTTCTGGCAGCTTGCTGCATATACATATTATAGCAGAATAAAATACATATAAAAAATGTATTTTTTATAAAGACTACCAGTCATTTCTAAACAAGTTCAAATTAGAGGGGTTTATAGCTGTTTTAGTGACACTTTATTGTCTTTTTTAGTAGAACAATACCCAGTCTTGATTTCAAATCATGTAAGTGTGTCATTGGTATCTCTTACAACCAGGGAACTCCAGTGTACTACAGAGACACAAAATCAGGCCACTTAAACAGTTATTCTTATTCTTATTATTACATAATATCCGTATATGTTATATTGATACTATATTATATTATAACTATATTATATAATATTATAATAATTCAACTCTAATGTCATTGATAACATATTTTACTATTATTTTTATTATAAGGATTCTTCTAAAGCAATCTATTACATTTAATAATTCTTTACATTAAAGTGTGATAGCATTCATGAAAATTAAAAGCTTTTCAATAATTTTCTTCCAACTGAGAATTACTACACCAGTATCAAACTTCTGTCATTTCAAGGCTTCTTTCTCATAAACATTTCAGCACACAAGTAGCTTTTTATGTGTACCTTCATAGGATAATACGTACAGGATCATGTTTCACTTTTATAGAACCCTGCAATTTAGCTCTTACAAAATTCTACAGATTCTTTGCATTCAGGGAAGAAAAATAGCAGCTCTTCAGACTTCCAGTCCATTAGCAGCCCACTCTAAGACCTTTCAAAGCCAGCCCTGGCCCCCTAAGCTTCTAGATCAGAGAATTTAGTGGAGCCCATCAGGGTGTGCTCTGAGCTGGTAAATCTGGGACTTTTCCTGCTACAGACCTGGCACAAAGAGTGTAGCAAGAGAGGGTAAGTACCCAGATGGGATGGGTCTCACAGTTTGGACAGTCCACTATGTCCTTCACTCCATGGTGAGGCAACTGCCATGATGGGAAGAGAGAGGCCATGGCCATGCTGCCTTCTCCATAACATGTGCAGAGCTGCTTACCTGGAATACAAGGATATGCCCATAAACTGAAGGAAGCAGAGATATTGCAGTAAGGGTTACCTTCAATCATGGCATGTAAATGCCATCCAGTGCTTTTTTGGACTCATGGAAAAGCCATGAAAATTATAAATGCACCCTTAGTAAGTTTGCAGATGACACCAAACTAGGTGGGGAGTGTTGATCTGCTTGAGGGTAGGGAGGCTCTGCAGAGGGACCTAGACAGGTGTGATCAATGGGCCAAGGCCAATGAGATGAGGTTCAATAAGGCTAAGTGCCAGGTCCTGCATTTCAGTCATAACCAGACCAGGCAACACTACAGGCTTGGGGAAGAGTGGCTGGAGAGTTGCCCAGCAGAACAGGACCCAGGCGTGTTGGTGGACAACCAGTTTAACATGAGCCAGCAGTGTGCACAGGTGGCCAAGAAGGCCAACAGCATCCTGCCTTGTATCAGAACGTGTGGCCAGCAGGCATAGGGAAGTGATGGTGCCTCCATACTCGGCACTGGCAAGGTCTCACCTTGAATACTGTGTTCAGTTCTAGGCCCCTCACTACAAGAAGGACATTGAAGTACTGCAGTGTGTCCAGAGGAGAGCTACCAAGCTGGTGAGGGGTCTAGAGAACAAGTCATATGAGAAAAGGCTGAGGTAACTGGGCATGTTTAGTCTGGAAAAGAGGAGGCTGAGGGGAGACCTCATTGCCCTCTACAACTACCTGAAGGAGGTTGTAGAGGAGTGGATGTTAACCCCTTCTCCCTAATGAATAACAAGAAGACCAGAGGAAATAGTCTGAAGCTGCAGCAGAGGAGGTTTAGATTAGATATTAGGAAGAATTACTTTACTGAGAGGGTGGTCAGGCACTGGAACAGCCTGCCCAGGGAGGTTGTGGAGTCACCATCCCTGGAGGTATTTAAGACACATGTAGATGTACCTCAGGGCATGCTCTAGTGCCTGAGATTGTTGGGTGTGGTGCTTGTTGTTAAGGTGTGTTTTTTGGGGGTGTGGTGTTATCAGTGTGTGGTGGTGGTGTGGTTTTTTGATTGGTTGGTTGGTTGGTTGGGTTTTTTTAATGGTTGAACTCGATAATCTCAAAGGTCCCTTCCAACCATAAGGATTCTGTGATCTCTCTTAATGTGCCTTCCCTAGAAAATTATAGATAGAATTTTCTCAATTTTCTAAATCTTGCTTAAATTAATGGGCTACTTGCTACACAACAGACTGCAAGGACCCATCCAGGGATGAGGAGTGGCATAGCAATTATATTCATGAGTGAAAAGCTTCCTGAATGATCAGCAAAAGCACAAAATGAAGCCATACTTAAAAAAAAAGAGGGACGTAATCCACCACAAAAGCTGGATGGACTTCTCTGTGTTTAACCAGTCATGTGAGTTACCCTATAGAGTGTTTATCGACTTCTTAAAGCATAGTTCCTTCCATCCATGGGAATCCTTCCCTCTGAAGAAATCTCATCTCTGCTCCTCTGCTCTCTTTCTGTCTCCCTTCTTAATCAAGGATCATGTCTTTCCCCTTATTTCTAGGGAAGAAGCTCACATTCCTGCCCTGAAATGTCTTTATTTTCCCTACAGCTGTTTCATAAACATTTTTGCTTACACAGTGGCAAAGCTTACAGGATGAGGCCATACCCTATTTAGCAAACCTGGATTCTGGCCTTTTAAGCAACACCACAACCCTTTTGCATTTCCATCACAAACTTAAACTTCTCAACTATGTCACCAGATTTCACTATATAAAATACTAAAATGTAGTCTATGAGCTAAGTGACTTTCCACTTTGCACCGACCACACAGGGACTATGCTTTGTAAACCATTTCTAGAAATAAATAAATATTAAAGTGATAAAAGAAATAAAATGTGAAACAACATGACAGATTCAGAAGCAGGAGAGACCATCATGGCATTGATAATGAACACACCCTCCCGACCAACACGTCTGCATTGCAGGTGGTGCGTAACTTTTGTGACAGTGTTGACACACATTATCTCAAAACTGACATGAAATCATAACATACTCAAGCTCTAAAAGAAATGGGGAGAAAAATCTGTAATAGTAGTATTTTACTTTTATTGACTAGCAGTTAAAATAACCCCCTTCTCTGGTACCCCACTACCAACAGAGCAGTAAAGCTTCAGCGTAACTGCATGCTATAAAATCTAATTGACTGTTGTCCAAACACTGGATGTAAAGTGACGTGCCACAAACTTGTCTCTTGTCCATTTACTGCAGTGGGAAGTGCTGTAGTGATTTACTGAACAAGGTGCTCTGCTTATTGTCTATGATTTATTCTGCAGCCATGCAGAAAATGGCAGGACTGACAGATTTCAAGAAAAGTTTGTCAACCATTACCCCCATGGGTTAGTCAGCAAAATCTTCTGGTTGGTGATAAGCAATTCTCAGTGGAACACTATTTTGCTTTTATTCTGAATTTTATTATCTTATCCCCTAGTGCTTCTAAAAATGCTCTTTTTAAGGTTTTGAATGAAATCTTTATTGCCTCACATAGAGTGTAATTCACATTCTCCATAAAAGTGCTGAATGCTAACCAGAAGTATTAGATGAGAATTTTAAAAAGCTGTATTTAAAATAACCTACGGGGGTATTCATGAACACAGCAAAAGAATAAATACTGAGAAAAGTAAAAAAAAAGGACAGCAAATATATAGTGTGCTATAAAGTGTCAGCTTTTAGTGGAGCTGCTCAAAGACTTGATTGCCATTTGCATAGAATTACAGAATTAGCTATTACAGGGGAACAAAGTGAAATAATATTATTTGGATTTGAGCTAAGCTGCTTTCTCAGATGGGGGAAAGGTTGGTATGACATTATTTTATCACTCAGATGCAAGGATTAACTGTGGTCTTTACCCGAGCTTTTCTGAAGACTGCAGCCAGTAGCAGCCGTCTTCAGGAAAGAGGTGAGAGGAGCATTTAAAGGTTGCCAATGCTTCAAGCTCAGTGGCCTAAAGGACCAGCATACCATGTCAGATCCAAGGTCTATCCCCAGAGCAGTGTCATAAATCAGACAAGATGGAGGGTCTGTTTACAAAGGCCTGCAGTGACAGGATGAGGGGCAATGGCTTCAAACTCGAGAAGAGCAGATTTATTTTGGATATTAGGAATAGATTCTTTACTATGAGGTGATGGAACACCAGAACAGGTTGCCCAGGGAGCTGGTTGAGGCTCAACGAGGCCCTGGGCAACCTGTTCTAATTGGGGGTGTCCTTGCTGACTGAAGGGAGGTTGGACTAGATGACTCTAGAGGTCCATTCCGGTCCATTCCATTCCATTTATGATTCTATCATATGGTCATTACCCCCATACAGACTTCCATGTTCTCATAAGCAGTATTTATGAAGACAGTGTTGTCCAGGATTCTCACAGACATGCAACTACTGTTCTTCCATAAGAAACAGACTCCTGAAGCCCCAACCTCATCCTTTGTTGGCAATAGCAATTCGCTTTTCAAGAGTTTACAGAAATGCCAAACCCCTTGGGCTATACACTGCCCAGGAGATACAACTGTTACCTAGAAGTCTCCAACCTCTGCAGGAAGGTCAGGCCCATATGGAAGAACACAACCTACTAGCAGCACTCTCAAATACCACGATTTTTTAAAAAATCTTATTAAGTAGATATTAGAATATTCAGCTTCATCCTGTCTTGATTTTGACTTTCTGTGTTACGTTAAATGTGTCCTGGGGCAAATTAAAAGTAAATATAAGCCTGCAAAAAAGCATTAGGGAACACCCATCATAAGGAAGAACGGCACAGAAGCTAAAGCTTGAGCAAAGCTTCAGGAAGACACCTAATCACACCATAAACTGTGTAAGGGTGAGAGAAACAAAACAAAGTTTTGAAAATATAATAGTCCAAGAAAAAAGTTTAGGCTTACTAATAATATTTTTGAAAGAAAGGAACAAGCTTTCAAGTGACATATGCCCCTGCTCAGTGCCAAATAATGCCTGAGGCAGGAGCCTGTTCAGCCAGCTTAAGCCTTTCCCCGGGGCAGTTTTTCCTTGGTATTCTTCTCCTGCCCAAGCCTACAAGAGGGCAGGCAGCCTTACCAGGATTTCACAGATGTTCTGCACAGTGTAGCCATAACCTTGTGGACACATTGGCTTCACTGAATAGTACATGCACAGGAGGACCAAGACTTCCCAGAAACATGGAACATTTTGTATATGGGTGGCAGAGTTCAGTTGATGTGTCTGAGATTTCCAGATAGCCAGCAGTTTAGTCAGAGCAGAGGTGTCTGGATTTCCAGGCATGAGGTGCTCAGAAAAATTACTTCATCCTCAAACTCCCAACAAATAAACTCCCAAGCAGAGATTATTTAATGTCTGGGGAAATCCAGATGTAAAGTTAGGAGAACAGATTGCAGAAAAGCCTCTCACTCAGAGGTGCCTCCTAGGACATCATTCTCACTATGAAGTATTAGAAGCCTGTGGAGTCTTAAATCTGAGAATGAATTAAAATGATCTTAAATAAGAGTAGTTTCAAGTGCATTTTAACAGTTCACGAAATGTTAGCTTAGGACAATATATACAGGGAGAGAAGAACTGGAGTGCTTCTTCAATTTATTAGAAACCAATATAACTGTAGAAATTTGAAATACAAATCCTCAGAGATATTAACATTAGAACTGAGGCAGCAGTAATGCTGAAAGGGGCCCACCAGCACTAGATGACAGGAAAAGAGAAATGAGTCAGCTCTGTGGTACAGCTGGCAGTAAATCTGTAGAGAATGGTAAGATACTCTGCCGGTTTCAGGTTAATTGTTAATAACCTTGTTTCTCTGCCTTGCTTTGTGCTTCATAAGCATGAAGAAGTAATGAATTCAAGTCACATCTAGGGCTGAGGGATGTGGAGACTGAAGAGCTCTGCAACTCTTTGCCTTGTGTGGCCACTCAGAAATAAAGGAGGCAATCCACACAAGTGGCATGACAGCTAGGGAAGGGAAAGTTATATCCCTCAACTGTGAATTTCTAACAATGAACCTCTCCCAAATGTGCGTCAAAGGCATCATGCCATCCAGTCTTCATTATGAGACACAAAGAGATGAAATAAGAAAGGAAAGGTGAGGGGAAAGTGGATGAATCTCACCTAATCTTGGTCACATAAAGGCTAAGATCCCTCAACAACCAGAGGGAAGTTTATTCAGGAATGGGTGCATGAAGTAGGTGGAATAAGAGGTCAGTAAGAAAAATCTCACATAAACTGACAAAATTCTGGACGAGGTCATGTGTAGGCAAGACACAAACACTTTAATACTATTTTTTTTAATAGTTTTATTGCTTCATGAAAAGGAAAGAAAAATAATGACTTAAAAATGGTCTGAGAAAAAGATTTCAAGACTGTATTTCAACATCTTCTAATAAGAAATAATATTGGAAATTATTCTATGAGGGTGGCATTTTCATGAAAAGGAAAAAAAAGAAAACAACTCCAGGAATAATTTTGATGAAAACTAAAGTACAAGTGAATCCAAGTATGAAAAGTTTTAATTAATTGGGAGTTATTATTTTATTTTCTACGCAGTCTGTTTCCAGAATTCCTTTCCAGAAATAATGCCTTGTTGAAGGACTGAAGGTTAAGGAAGCCAAAAAGATTGTGTCCTTTACTGGAATTATTTCTTTAGAGATTTTTTTAAGTCATGCTTACAGAAGAAACCTGAAAGAGGACTGAATACGAAATGCATGAAAAAAATATTAGTTTCTAAATATAAGACTAACAAAGGAATGTTGGAGTCACAGAGAGTATTTTTCGCAGAACTAAACTCATCAGATGAAAATAAATGCCTTTGCAAGTGCCTGACACTGATAAACACAAGCTGAATAAACCCTATAAGAAATATAATAAAGATGCCTTTAAAAAACATTAAAAATTAAGTAACAAATGAAATTGAGGAAACACCAAACAATCTCAGAAAAAATACCCAAGTAAAGAGCATTGCAGTTTATCAAACTCTGAATTGCAATTACAGATGACATGTAGTTAGCTCTGCCTGTAGCTGCTGCCTCTTTACCTTTCTCATTGGTAGCTACTATAGCTAAAAAAACCCCCACCACGGCATGTTAAGTGCCTATTAAAATTAGGTCATGACTGCTTATATCACATTATGTGATAACTAAGGAGGAACAGAGTGGATACCAAGTGTCTGCAAGTTCATATTGCTCCAAACCTTCCTCCTCTGTACATTTTACTGGTTTTTACTAATGGTTGTTTTAAACTGTTTTCTGTTTATATACCTCTCACAGCACTTCTAATCCAGGTGAGCACACCTCATTACCTTTTATTGTGCCATTTAAGGGTCACTTCTTTTTCTTTCTCATGATTTTTATAGGCATAGGTACTCATCTACAGAAGGTAATAGTCCCAGATTTCCAGAGACTCATGAATATCATGTGGTTCATAAATAACCTCTAGAAAGTCAACAACTTATAAAAAGGTCTGGCTCCAGCAACCAGAAATCATATGACAGAGAGCATGGAATCTTACTTTCAAAACTTCCTACCCATCATACCCTTTTATGAATCTTACATGTGCAAAATCTTCCCATGCACAAGGAAAGTAAGTCAGTAGTCACCCAAAGAGCATATTTAAGTGTGCATCTTGTCTATGCGGATGTTTGGAGAGGAACCATTAATGTTCTGGGCTAGCCCTACTGTTGTGCAACAAAGTCCCTGGCCTTTATCAAACCACACACATATTTTTATTTGTATTAATTAAATAAAACAGGAAATTTGAAAATGCATGACCAGGAAAATTCATATATTTTGATTCCTAGCTTTAATGTTAACATTTTATTTTGCTTAGATTATATTAAAGCAGTCTCACTCAGCCAAAGTGTCTTCAGATAATTCAGTTCAACTATGTTTGTTTGTATGGTTTTGTAGGAAAATTATTCCCTACTTGGTATGA
>VZTM01029463.1:0-49134 GCA_013400555.1 Jacana jacana | reverse complement strand
GTCATAAAATAGGGATTTAGCCTTCCAAGAAATCACCTTCTTTAAACTCACCTCTGAACAGGGTAATAATGTTGTTACAAGATGGCAAATTATTTCAGAACATGCTATCTATTATGGGTTCATGTGTTTGGTAATCAGCCCATCAACTTGTAAAGGTTTTGGAGTTTTAGCCATCCAAGGGACATATGTCTGTTTATTAAATCCTGGTCTTCAGTTCTACCACTGCCATAGCTGCTGGTTCTCTCTGTGCCTAGTTCCAGAATTACAATTCCCAGACTCTAATTACTAAACAACCCTCAGGATGACCCACTAACTAGTGTGAATAAACAAGTTAAAATAAGACTCACTAAAAGTATTAGCTGCAAATGCCAACTAAACCTATGCTACATCCCTACGGTTCAAAGCCTTTGGCTAACTTTGCTTTGAATTATTTTGGTATGTTTCAGCTCTTCTAGCTCTGGGGATGAAAGTGTCAAAATATCATGAGTCAGCTTCCTCATATGAGATTTTCCATGAAATTTTGCAGACACAAGACGTTCAGAAAGTTTAGGAAATTTCCAGTTAACAGTCTGAAGTTTGTCTGTGCTCACTCTACTGCACTCATATGCTTGCGTGCACACACATACACACACTTCTTAGGTATTTAGTGGCATCAAAAATGTTCCTTGTCTCAGCTCAATGCTTTTTAAATTTCTTTAAGCTCCAGTCAGGGAATGTAAACTGACTTTGTACTAAAGATTTTGTTTAAATAGAATGAAAGTACAATGTTGTACAAATTTCAAGAATCCTTTTCTAAGGCAAAATGCACAGAAAATATGAAGAATTTTTGCCCAAATTATAAGACAAAGAAATAATTGAATAAAGAATAAATATAAATATCTCAACAGAGTCCTATTGAAAATAACTTAAATTGAAATACATTTTACAATGGCCAAAAGCTCACTCAACCAAGAGTTCACTTGACCAAGAGTTTGCTTCGAAACAACAAACAATAGTTTGGCTTCAGCGAGGTTAGTGACAAAATCTGTATCAATTTCAGGAGAGTCAGAATCTCAATTTATATATAGAAAGTCTAATCAAGGCCTGCCTTGCCTACCTCAAAAACGGCTTATTCAGTTGTAACTCATTGGCTACAGCTGTCTGCTCCTCAAAGCAAAACCAAGTTCCTGTTTTTTAACTCAACTATTTGCAATAATTTTCATATACTGGACCATCACGGAATTGATTTTTTAGATTTCTGTACTTTTCTATATTTCCAGCACAATAGGTAGAATAAGATTGCTGACATTTTTTTCTATGCATACATACATACAACCTTTTTTTCATACAACCTTTTTCAAACAGGTTGTAGGAGTTTTCAGATTACATGTGTGCATGTAGATACATTTGTGTCAATGGGCATAATTTCTGGTTTGTTGTTGCAACTCAGTCTCAAACTTTCTGTATGAATGTCCTTGTACCTTAGTTCTCCACCTGTAAAATATAAATAATATTTGCTTACCTAATAAAGCTGCTGCAAATATAAATTAATGTATCTGAGATGCATTATGCTATGGTGGCTACAATTTTATAGGAAAGTAGAGAGGAAATGGTTTTATAGTTCTTTCAATTTGAATTGCATGCAGAAAGATTAATGGAGAACAAAGATGCTAAAGTTTAGTTCTAAGTCGTCTGCTCTTTTTAGTACCTTTGGCTATGATCTTAGGGTCCACGAATGTAGGGAGTAAAGCAGGACATACCTGTATCTTGCAAGATACAGGGGCCCTCCTGGCTATCTCTCAGAACAGTCCTCATGACTGAAGTGCTATCTTCACTGTCAATAAAGGAAAAGATTTATGGGTTTACATATTTCTTTTCAGAGGTATTTCTTCCTCTGAAACTGACTCATAAAACTCCAAGTGTTATGCAAGAATTTTTTTTTTTCCACATTAACTTACTAATGCACACCTAAGTACAGTCTTGAGAGACAAAGCAAGAGAAAAAGAACAAAACAGGGCTTTAGAGGAGATATAGTTAAGGGTCTTTGCTTCAGACAGTACAAATCTTTTTATAACCTGAGATTCTTGACTTGGTACTCCATTATGGAACTTCTTTGCAGACATTTTTTATTTTTCTAAGCAAAAAATGTGGCTTCCCCAAAAAGATACCTTAGAATGGTTCTAAAAAAATTAAAACCTTTATTTTAGGTCTTCTGCCACTGATACAGTCCACAAAGCATTTGTAAAAGCATAATTTGAAAAAATGTATTTGGTTTCAAAATAAACTAAAAGCAACAGTGAAACAAAAACCACATTATGGAATATTTTCAGCCAGTTTCTCCCAGCAGATTGTTTACAGAACTGGGTTATGCATCTGTATGTTCTGGCAAAAAAAAAAACAGACTGCAGATCAGAGTACTTTCATTTCCATTTACCTAATTGGAAAATATACAACTTCAGTGGCATCGTGTCTGCTGTCAGTCAAAAGCTAGTAATAAACTGTACACAGTTAAGACTGTTGGCTTTTCATACATGTTTGTAATGTAAAAAGTTGATAATAGACCAAGGTCTAAGAGGAACACATTCCTTATTGAAGAATTAGAAATTGTCACCAAAGAAAAGGAGGCGTTTGTGCACCTCATTGAAGCAAATTGCTGTTTACTTATCAATCAAAGAGCAGAGGATGAGTCCCAGCAGACAAAAAGATGTTTACACAACTATGGAAAGGAAAAAATGTCTTTTTTTTTTTTTTCCCCCTTCTTTAAATTTTGTGGGAAGCCAGACCATCTCTCCTAGAAGGACAAAACAGAAGTCATTGTGGAGGGAAAAAAATTCATGATCTGGACTACTGGAAGATTTTATTGAAGAACCTGAATAATAAAGCTTCTAGCTTTATTCTAACATTTATTCTTAGTATTCTATACTCCACCATGACAGGAGGGAGGTAGCAAGCATAAAGCCTGAAACTTGAATATGATCTTTGCAAGAGAAGAAACAATATGATTTAGAGAAGTAAAGGGAGGCTTTTCTGATCTAATCCTACTGAAGTAAGCCAAAAGTAGCTTTTCTTTTATTCATTTATTTCTTCTATGAACACCTGTGACTATGCTGTGTGTTTCTGTGATGATAAGTAAATGATTGCCTATTTGTTTAACCTATTCTGAATTAAGAATTTTTATAAAAAAAACCCTGAATAAAAACAATGCATTTCTCACCTTAATGAGTTTCACAGGCCCATAGGAAATTTTATCCAAATGGCAACAAAGTAGGTTCTCATTTGATCTTCAAAAGCAGAGCAGAGAGCAGCCAACAGAAGTGTCAGGAAGCTCCCAACTGTCTTCAGGCAGTGGTCAGTGGGATGCTGGAGGCTCCCTGGCAACCATGTTTGATGTTGTTTGAGATACATGTTTGAATCTTAATGCTCAAAGGGAAAATATGACAAAATATCAAAGTACCCTAACATCAAGACGACTCAGGGGTTAGGTGAACAGTGGTCAATAGACCCTAGACAATGCCTGATGGTGAGGCAGAAAAAGACAATATTTTTTTTCAAGCACTGTCAATATTTTGTACTTTTTATGTTAATTGTAGACTTCAATTAGTTTCTAGTAAAAGAAGACACTGAATTTTCTACTGTAACGCATGGCTCTTAAACCGCAGAATTTTAAGACCATTAAAATAATTAAGACAGTGAGGAGATTTCAAGGAATAAGATCTCATAGAGAAACTAGAATTGCTGCACCTTGAGTATTGTGTCCAGTTCTGGGCACCTCAACACAAGAGAGATATCGAGGTGCTGGAGCGAGTACAGAGGAGGGCAACAGAGCTGGTGAGAGGCCTGGAGAATAAGGCTTATGAGGATCGATTGAGGGAGTTGGGGTTGTTTAGTTTGAGGAAGAGGAGGCTGAGGGGAGACCTCATCACTCTCTACAACTGCTTGAAAGGGCACTGTAGAGAGATTGGTGCTGGTCTCTTCTCACGGGCAATGAGCGACAGAACCAGAGGGAATGGCTGCAAGCTGCAGCAGGGTAGGTTTAGGCTGGACATTAGGAAAAAATTTTTCACGGAGAGAGTGGTCAGTCAGTGGAATCAGCTGCCCAGGGAGGTGGTGGAGTCACCCTCCCTGACTGTGTTTAAGAGTAGATTAGATGTGGTGTTGAGGGATCTGGTGTAGGGGAGAACTTGTAGAGTAGGGCTGATGGTTGGACTTGATGTTCCCAAGGGTCTCTTCCAACCTAATGATTCTATGATTCTATGTTTCTTAGCTCACTTGTATTCCTTTCATATAGTGAAGAATTGCAGAAAACCTTTTTATACAGTACAGATGCCCCCAAAGATTCAAGAATCATAGATTAAGCACAGAAGTTATGAGATTGACTTAAAAATCCTGAGATTTTTAAAACCAGTTGGGTATCTTTATTAGCCTTTTCAGTATGGAGGCATTACACTTCACTTGGGCCAAACAATCCAGAAGGCTAAAAATGTTGCTTTGTGAGGTGAAATCTGAGCATTTCAGGTAAACGCAGGAGCTATCTCAACACAGAATCCACCAACCATTACAAGACACATCATAAAAATTACAGACACCAGCAAATACAATTTTAAAGCAGTTTCTTTTTCATGGAGACTCCAAGCAACGCTGCATTTTCTCCTTCCCTTGATAGTTTGTTCCAGGGGCTAAGTACTCTTTTAAATACTATGTTTTCTTTGTGCTTTTCATCTTGATTCTTTTCCTAACTTAGCTGCCAGCTTATGGGGTGTCTCGTTATGTTTTTTGTCACATGAAGTCCCTAAAACATTGAGACCCACTTCTACTTTGAAGGAAAAAAAAAGCAAACTTTACAAATAACCCTTGTGGTTCTGTGAGTTTTTCACTTGTGTTTGCCAGATTAGCCATTTCTTGTAATGGACTGCAAGACAGAAGATGCTGTGAGCAGACCCTGAGGCAGCCTTGCCAGTTCTTTGCTCCTGGTGAATCACACAGCTGCAGAGCACAAGCCTGACCACAGAGCACCGAGGTTGTCAAATTGAGTCACCCATACCCATAAGCAACATCTGCACCTCTGAACCGCAAGTGGCCTGGACAGTGAATACAGAAGGATGTTATTCAGTATGATTTGCAATATATTCCATATATTTAATCCTCCTTCTTTTTTTTCTTCCATGGATCACAACCCTATATAATAAAAGTGGCTGTAATATGTTCAGTTTCATGTGAATATTCAGCTTAACACTTCCAGGAAGCAAGCCATACATGTCTCAGAGAAGGAAAATATTGCTATCCCAGTTTTCATGGCATTCAGATTTTACTATACAACATAACTTAACCAAACATAAACCAGGTCAGTATCATGCAAATTTGACTTTTTGAAATAATTTATTAATATAATCTCTCCAATATGTGCAGAAGATATGGAGGAAGATAGTCAGAACAACCAAAACAACCATTTGAAAGAACAAAAGAACAACCAAAAAAAACATTTCACCCAAATGATTGTAAAAAAAATAGCTATTCACTGGAACGGGCTGCCCAGGGAGGTTGTGGTGTCTCCTTCTCTGGAGACATTCAAAACCCGCCTGGATGCATTCCTGAGTGATCTGATCTAGGTGTTCTTGCTCTGGCAGGGGGATTGGACTAGATGATCTTTCAAGGTCCCTTCCAATCCCTCATATTCTGTGATTCTGTGATTCACACTTTTCGCTCTGCTCCAACCCACAGTACAGTTCAGAGGACAGTTCTTCCTGAAAGCATTTGGGAAGAAGGGGTGTGATATTATTACTATTAACCCAGACATCCGATTAAGGATTTAGAAGATATCATGTTGTATTTTGTGTTCATGTGGTTTTTCCTTTACCAGGACTTAAAGTACATCAATGAAAGACAAAGTTACTTGTCAAGAAAACTAAAGGAACAGCATCTAAAGGAGCCAAATAAAATTTTCTTACAAACCCATGAATAAAGTTTGAACACCAAATATTATAGCCTGTTTGTTGGAAGGATACAGTTTCGCAACTATGGATCCTCTAAAGGCACATGCATTTCAAAAAACATTTTCAGTGTAAAAAGTAACAAGATAGATTAATGAAGAGGATAGTGTTATCAGAGTTTTAGTTTTGTTTTTGGAAGTGGTTTTTGTTGTTTTGGTTTTGGTTTTTTTTTTTTTGCTAACGAGTTCTTCATATAATGAGATCTTAAAAGCTCAAAGAACTTGTGATTTTTACATGAATAAAATGTGTGACCTGCAAGGGTGAAAAAAAAACCCCAAACCTTTCAGTGCTTATGATACATTTTAGGACAAAGGAAAAACCATGCATCCAAGAAAATATATTTGTAGAGGGCATTTGTCTTTGCTTTTCAGAGGGACAAATATTATATAGAAGTGAAGCAAACTTCTTCCGGGGGATTAAATAGTAACTAGTAAAAAAGCAAGCCAATCATACTGAAATAATACAAAGAATCCTGAAAGCATATTTCAGCAAATAATTCGGCTAAGCAGAAATATTTTCGAGGATACACAAATGTAACTATTGCTTTAGTCTCTTTCATCTGGTACATTTGTTATTTGGAACATTGAGATTAAAGGACAAAATTTCTAATCCAATTTGTAGAGAATAAGTTCATTGCTTCTGGTTCTATTTTAATTAGAAGGTAGATGTATAGAGGTTATGACTGTGATCCATTTTTCCTGAAAGCCACAAAAACCAGAGACATAAAAAGTAAGAGTTGAATCTTTTGATCCATGAAAATCTAACACATTGGCATTTTTCATCCTGTATAGTTATGTACAAGTGCTTACGTCTATGAAACTTGATAATTTTTATCTCAGCTACTATATTCAGATTTGTCAGGTTCATCAGTCTATTAATCTGTCTGCTTCAGAGATATCTAATGTGGAAGTTCAGCTCCTGAGCAGGAGTTATGTGCTCATCAATAGGCCTCAGTGCTACCAGGTGTAAGTATAGTTAAATCTAAAAGTCATCAAGCAACAAAAAAAGAAAAGAAGAATAAGAAAAATCCGAGTGGTAACACTGGAGTTAAGTATAGCTGGATCATTCAGTGTCACCAGTTTCAACTTTCTTTCCACAGGCCACTTCACATTCCTCTGCAATTATGAAACATTATTATGACGAGTTTAAATCCCATATGATTTGGCAGTGATGCAGTGTATTTACTATTCTGGCAGTTCATAACATTGTCGTTACATGTACAAACAGCTGACAATACAAGAAAGAAATCCAAAATTTGTTTTCCTTCAGTGCAGTGACCCATTCAAGCCTTTCAAAAAGTTAATGTTGACTGCAGTCTTTGGGAAAATGCTCAATAATGACTTCATAGATAGAAAGTATGCTATTATTCTCTTCCTTCAACAAATACACTATTATTCGCTTCCTTCAACTGTTACTTTGGCAGCTGCCTCTCCTCCAAATACTCTTTGAAAAAGGCATATATTAGAAATTAAATTCAGAAGAAAACTACCATGTTTAGATTTTTAAAGAAGGAAAGCACATGGTTATAATCCTGGAGATTGTTAGGCATTTTAACTCAAAAATGTTTAAGAATCAAATTTTGTGAAATTATTATTCAACATTCTTGCCTCAGAAAATGTAACAGATGAAAGCTTACAGAACTGTACAGCTATCTGTCTTTTTTTCCCTGTATCTTCTCATGATTGTGATCAAACAGCCTATCAGACTTGCACTTCAGGGGTTTATATTAGCTTCTTGCAATCTTAATAGCTGTGAGGACTTTGTACACTGTTGAGTTGTTTTATTATTACTAGTACCCTGTAATTTTTTAGTAGCTCAGTTAATGTAATTTTGAAGGCTTTTTTTTTCTCCTAATATTATTGACATTGACATTGTGTGGCACATTGTCCACACAGCATTTATGGTTTCAAAAAAAACCCTTTTATTTTAATTCTGCATCGAAAGGCTATATAAATTTTCATGTAGACAGCTTGATTGGGATGTAGCAAAAACAGCAAAGACATGTTCGTATTTAATCCCACAGGAGTACTGGAAAATGTGTTTAGTTGGGGCATCCTATCAGTATCCCTGTCCTGTGTTTAAGCAGGTTATTTTGGACTAGGGACACAATCACCTAGGCACTTGGTTGTATTTCTGCCTATATAAACAGTCATAATGGCTGCATGCACAGGGAGGGGCGATAATTCTGTATTACGCTGTGCAGCACTGCATGGAACTACACAAACCAGCTTTGAAAACATGGGCTTGTCTTACACAAGACTGGCTTATTGTGAATTCCTCTTTGCCAGCTAAAGGCGTGAATCATTTCAAGAAGTCAGATGAAGTTGTATTGCAATGTAAGAAAGGTTAAGATGAGATCATGAGAGCATCCCTATAAATACTCTTCTTCACCAATTCTGTAATTATCATGCAGAGGTACTAGCTTGTGTCCGAGAGGCAAGATAGCTATGATAGCAATGTTCTTGGAAATTAGTCCCGCTTTTCTAAAGCATCTTAATTGCATTATAATCAGATTGCTTAATGTTGCAGCCTTTTTACAATGTGTTTTTTAGCTAGGCTTACATCCTGCTGCCTAATAGTGGCCAGTTCTATAGTTTCCTGAATTACAGGTCTGGTGTCTGACTTACACCAACCCTTTCACTCAAATCAACTCCAAACAAATGCAAAGTTAGGTCAGGGACCTAATTCCAAAAAGCCATAGAACTATCTATAACTGCAGCCATGTTTGCACCCTTTCAGAACAAGATACAATTTGTTAATTGGAATATAAGATATGAGACTCTATACTTTAGAATGAGAAAGACAACTCTGAGGTAGAGTTGATATTTACAAAGCAAATTCTCCTGTGATTTTTCAAAAAAAATCATTCTTTCTTTCTCTTTCTTTCATTATGACTAGTCACTTTAAATACAGCAAGAAAACAGCACAGATGGCTGACCTCTATCACAATAAGGAATGATTGGCAAGGCTATGAAATATGTACCATCTCCTCTCTCCCACAGGGGTTAGGCCAACATTTGTATAAGAGCGTAACCGTTTACCTTGCAAAATTAAATTATAAAATTTTCTATTTTTTTGCTTCCTTTATGGAACATAAATGACCATTAATATAACATATTGGATCTTTCCTTCTGTCAGAACTTCTCTAGGACATCTGAAGTCATGTTCTGTCAAGCATCATGAACCATTATGGCAATCACCCAATGATTTATTGATGACAGACTTCAGATACTTTTCCCTAACTGCAAGTTTTAGGAAAGTTGTCCCACCTTTCAGGTGCCCACCTGCCCCTGGGAACATGCAAAATGCTCTGTCTATCTGTCATAGTATATGTAATCCCCAGGAAATTTGATCTGTCACTCTTGGGTGATTGAAGATCTCCTTGTGCAAGCCTATTGCCTGATTTTCTTACCGGTTGAGATGAGCTACTACCTTCAGTTTACATAAAGCAATCAACATTTTCATCAGACAGAGTTTCAGAAAGAGGTTATTCAGTTTCAGTGCTGAGTCCCTGACAAGGACTGCATGCTGGCAGATGCCCAACTGTGCAGGATTTCTCCTGGGCTCGTTTGCAAGGAGCCTGCTGATTCTCAACTGCCACCAGTTACAAAAAAAACATTACTTACTGCTCTCTTCTCTAATGGCTATGAGCTATTCTGCCTCTTTTCAAGAACTCTTCCTCTGGTGCATTGATCAATTTCTTTCTTTCTGTTTCATATTTTGGGGTGGTAGTGTCCCTGATGTCCAAAAAAGTTTAATGTCTTTAGTACTCAGTATGGTCAGTACTGGCTCTGCCTAGCCACAAATTCTTTTGTTCAGTGCAGGCAGCAGCATGTAGTTTCTAGTGAAGAAACCTCTATAATTCAAGCAGGGAAAGAAAACACAGTGTATTTGTTATAGATGGGTTACTTTTCTTTTTTCTCACCACTGCAATATTGATCATACTAAGGTACCTAGAAAGCCCCACGCATCATTTAAATGACTTTTATAGTATCAGAGTAGCCACTCCGGTTTCTTGAGCCTGAAATTTGCCTGGAAGGTAAGGTTTGTAATAAATCTCACCATTAATGCCCTTCCTTCAACTAACCATGATTTAGGACTGACTTGAGGCAAAGGCAAAGCTGGCAATCACCCTGGGCAGTGGAGCAAGTCAGCAAAATCATGGCATCTTTGGTATGGGTGGGTGAGGTGGCTCTAACCCTTTGAAAGGGCTCTGTGCCTTTCTGCTCATTGTTGAGACACAGCAGAGCCTCATGGGCCTAACCTCAGCACTCCAGCAGCACACAATCCTTGGGAAGAACCAGAAAAAAACACAGCCTGAAGCCTCCACTCTTGAGCAGGCAATCAGACAGAGGAGACAGGACCCAGAAAGGTGGTCCTGGAGGAGGTGGTCTTCCCCCAGTCAAGGGCTGACCACACTACAAGAGACTGGTACAGGCACAGGAAGTCACAGATTGGAGTGATGCGTGGATACAGGGTAATAAATATACCATAGAAGGGCTGAAGCGCTATTTAATACTTGCACCTGGAGTCACTTAAAGAGAATGTTCTGATGTCCCACTGGACAACCGCAGGCTGGACACAGAGCCAGCTGAGAAGGACAGATCTCTGCCATAAATATGAATGCTATTTAACAATCCCCAAAGACAGTATTATTTTACCTCATCCTAAGAGCAAGAAAACTGAATGTCATTATACTCCTGAGATATTTTAGGCTGATCCTGTCTAGTCCCAGCTGGATTAACTGATCACAACCAGATTTATCCCACTTAACTTCAAGCACTTCACTGTGGCATATAATTTCAGGGTAGCCTGACCCCATTGTATTTCCTCTGTAATCAATGGAAAGAGAAAAATGGGCTAAAATTGACTTCTGGAAGTAATGCTATCTCTGTTGACTGTAAAGTGAATTTGACCCCAAATTAGGCACCCTTATTATGTGCCTGAAGCTAATCACTCCTCTGCAACTTCAGAGATCAGGTTTGATCATTACTATAGTCTTACAGTCTGAACATTCATCCAAACTAAGTGCAGTGCCAGTGCAGTGTTGAACAAAGTCTAGGTTTTACTGCATGGGTTGACCTGCTGCTGTAAACTAGAAGGGTTTCATAAAGACCATGTTAATTACTTCCCAGCATCACAGGCAGATTCACAGAGTGGGGTTTAATTCATATATGCCTCTGTCTTCTGAATGCCGGCCATCAAACCCACTGTCAGAAGCTCAACAGTAATTCTGAAGGAAAAGTACTTCCTGAATCTATGCTTCTGCCTTTCACTTCCCATAGCTCTACTCCCTGAGGAATTTTCCCTTTAGGTATTTTGTACTGTATTTGTATTCAGAGCTTTTGCTGCACACCCAGCAGAATGAATATATTCACAATTTCTTTTTGCATCAGTGGAACTCTGAGCAGAAAGTGCTTTTCAGGCTGGTTAGGAAAATCATCACTTCTGTTTGCTATACTACTTTACTGTGGGATATATAACTCCTCTTCATCCAAGAGTGGTAATACCCAGAGTAAACAGAAGATAAAGAAAAATCATTGGGATGGAGTAAAACAGCAGATAGAACAAATTACATCAACTGGTTCAAATCCAAGGATTGATTTTATGTATTAGTGTTAGTCTACTCATTTGTTAAAACTGCACTGCAAAGGAACTGGGTTATCCATGAAGCACTGTTAAATAAACCTATTTTTTTTCATTCCCTCCCAGTTCCTCACTCCCCCAATATAGGCACTAAGGGCTTGCAATAGAAGGGTCATAATTCTTAATGACAAAGCCAAATAATAAGTTTTTAATATCACTTCTGATATTTGTATTCTTCTGAGGAAAGTAAAATATTACCTAAAAATTACTTCATAATTATATTCATTCAAGGAAATAATTTTTTACTTTTTCCATTACTGGCTCGTCCAAGCACTGCAATTTTTTAATTTTTTTTTATCAAAAAGCTATGAAGAATATGTTTGACAGCATAAAGCATGCTGTCAATCTTAGGTAGACACAACACATTCCTTGGGCAGAATTTGACTAAAATGTAAGGGGGGAAAGTAAAGAGCTTATCTTCCATTTCCTTGCCACTTATAGAGGACTGATTCCAAAAGGTTTGCTTTATCCTAAGCTATTGTTAGCTTAATGCAGAAAGTGAATGAAGTTCTGAACAACCACAAAGGTCAAACTAGCTGATAAGAATGGTTTTTCATTGATCTGTTTAAATAGATTATCAGTTTAGTGATCACTGGTGATCAAATCTAGTTTTGCTCTTTATCTTAGAGACAAATTTGCAACAACACAGTGCTGATTTTGTCTAAAAGCTTAAGATACCACTACATGAATTAACTCTTGGATGTATTTCCATTTTCTCTAGAGCTTCCATTCCAAGTATCACTTTTTTTTGGTTCACATAGAATTTATAGATCATTTCCAGTGGTGGATGTATTTCTAATAATGCTATCTGTATGGGAAAAAGATTAGTCTTTCTGCAAATCAGATAAATCACTCAGATGTTACAGTAAGAATATTAAATGTACGAAGTATCATTTCCTTGTAATGCAAAAAAATAAGGACATGAGGCTTGTTTAACTTGCAGAGAACCAATAAATATATTCCATCCATCTGTAGCCCAGATACAACATTTAGGAAGATGAAATTCTGTGGCAATAAGAAATGATCTCTGAAAATGCTGCAGTAAGATATCAGAAACAGTACACAGCTTAAAGGAATATGATATAAATAGGAAGCAAGTTTGTACACAGTATTACTGTCCCATAATTTAAAATTCATGTGATAGTATGGCAGTGAGAGTTTTAGTATGTTGGATCAAGAAATTTAACAATTTCAGGTTTTGACCATTAGTCTAGCTAAGAGATTGCTTGCTATCTTGCGAACTGTGAAAGCAATAAGGCCACTCACACTATCTCAGTGCAAGATACAGTCAGAGGGGATCTTGTGAGGCTTCAATTGAAAAGCCAATAGCAGTGGAAGGCATTTTCTTCTTCAGTGTTTGTCACAACACAATTATATCTGGAAATAGATGGATGATGTTTCTCCTGGAGCTAGTCAGAGTAATCTGCCAAATTCACAACAGCATAATTCTAGAAAGCTTATTTAAGTTTTGTCACAGATAAACTTTGTCTGAAAGGAAAGATAACATTTTAAGTGGTCACACTTTGAAGTGTAGTAGCAGTACTTACCATATCTAAAAGTGTCTGCTCAGAAAAATCAAGTTCGCTACAAACAAGCAAACAAAAAAAACCTCATTAAACAGAAGCTTCACCTTCCACAGTCTCAGTTCAATGCTACCTAGAAGTCACACATTAAAAACTTCCCTATTAGCACTCTAAGATTTGAGAAAAAAAAGATTCTTTGGTCAGCTGTACCTATGTGTGTATTAGAAATTGGCACTATAGGAGGAGTAAGGCAGGCACACGACATTCTAAAATTAAATGGTTTGTTATAACCTGTCCAATACGAGCAATTTTAATATTTTTCTTTCCAACGCACTTTTTGTCACTTGAGCTGTGACGATGTTCCCTATGTATTTTGCCTACACAGCTTGAATGATTTACTAGTAGAATATACATAGGTTGGATAATTTAAATGCAGGAAGAAAAGCTTGCATGGCTGTAGCATAATAACTCCAGTGTTTACTTATGGACAAGTTCTCCTCTTCAACCATACAAAGAAATGACTAAGCTAAAAGAGGAAAACATTCAAAACAATCTAAATTACCTTGAAGGTCCTAGTTCCAATTTTTAAATAATGCAGGCTATTGGAATCTAAGTTACATGGGAACACCACTGAGTTTGACTCTTCAGTAGCCAGACAGTTTTTGAAAATACAGCACAGACATCTTTTGAAAAGAGGAAGACTTGATGAGAAAACAAATTCAGGGAGAAGATTAGTGCCCGTTGTTCAGCAGGAGAACACTTAATGTGAATACCAACCAGGAATATGCAGAGTTGAGACCCAAAATTACCCTATTCTAAAATCAAAACTCCCCTCATCTACCAAGACAGTAATTTCATCATAGAAGCTCAACAACTTGGTCATGCATGACTTCCCCATAGACATAATTGGTCAGTTATTGAAACTGGCCTCGCAATGGCATCTGTCAGCTCCCTCAGCGCTTGTGAGAGCATCCCATCAGGTCCCATGAACTTATGTGTGTCCAGGCTGCTTAGGTATGTCCTGACTTGATCATCTACCATCAAAGCTACATCATCCTTGATCCAGATTTTCCCCCTGGTCTCTAGGAATTGTGATACCTGAAGGCCAGTCTTGCTAGTAAAGACTGAAGCAAAGAAGGCATTCAGTAGCTCAGCCTTTTTCAAATCCTGTGTAACCAGGACACCCAGTTTATTGAGGAATGGGCCAAAATTTTCCCTAGTCTTCCTTTTGTCACCTATAGAAAGTCCTTCTTGGTGTCATTAATACCTCTGGACAGATTCAATTCTGTTTGGGCTTTGGCTTTCCTAGCCTCATTCCTGCAAGCTCAGACAATGTCTGTATATTCCTCTGAGGTTAATCGTTCTTGTTTCCATCCTCTTTGTGCTTCCTTTTTGTGTCTGAGTTTGGCCAGCAGCTCCTGGTTCATCTGCAAAGGCTTCATTGCATTTTTGCTTGACTTCCTGCTTGTTGCATGCAGGAGGAGATCCTGAAATATTAACCAGCTTTCTTGAGCCTTTCTTGAGTAGCATTACTCTGAATTGCAAATTAAGATGAAAGTAGAATAATTGTTCACCTTTCAAGGGATTAGCTGTGAAACGTTTACCATACAGCTTGAGAGTTATAAGACATCATTTGTTTTCCCATCTTTATTTTTGTGATATGCAAAGGCATTAATAGAAATAGCCCTATAGAATGGACCTGTAAGCCTTATGTTGTTATATATTGTTTTAAAACAAAGGTTTCAAATTTTAACTTTCTTTTTCTCAAAACACTATCATTCATAAAAGAGATATCTTTCTTCTTTTAGCACTTAGTTTTCATTTCCTTCCAGCCAGCAATAACTAGTGCTTCAGCAGCTTATTATTCATTAAATACTCAGTTAAAACACCTTTTCTTCTGTGTACTTTGGACTCTAAGTAGTGTTTTGATACCTAGAGCCTTTTACAGTATAAGCCTTTTTTTTTCCCAAATACAATCTAGCTTGATTTCTTTAAACAAAATTTTTTATATGTACACTTTATTTTATTTGTCAAATTTCCAGGCTTAGTTTTAGTTAAAACACTTAATAGCAAATATAAAAATATTGCTCCCAAATCCAACAAAAGTAAGGAAAAAAGGATCCAATAAACCAAATCTTATGAATATAGTATTCCAGTATACTTTTACTAGACACTCCATGTCTGCCAGAAATAAAACCCAAAATATTTCTGATTTGAAATTCCAACACAGATTCTCAAAAATTTTGCAAATGTACCCAATTTACAATCACACTACCTTTAAAAATAGAATAATAATACACTTTGGTAATCTATTTCATTTCAACGTAACATGAAGTTGGGTTCATCAGACATCCAGTTTTAGGCACCCATCTTCATTGTCAGAGCTAAGCAGGGTTTCAGCTTAAACTTTAATATAAAGAGGTTCTTCCAAAGGACATTTCAGAACAGGAGCCTCTCTCTAGGAAAACACTAGAGAGAATGCCTACATAATTAGCTTACAGATTTAGTTACCTAAATTTGAGATCCAAATTCAACCTTTTCCTCTCATTATATTTTTCTACTACATGAAGTAGTAGATAGACATGAACTTTTTAGCCATGCTCTTGGGTACCCTGGTAGACAAAAAGTTGAACGTGAACCAACAAAGTACCCTTCGCAGCAGCAAACCACAACAGCCCCCTGGGTTGCATTAGTGGCTGTGTATCATTTATGCCACTACCTGATGGCAGTATGCAGAGAGACAGGGACAGACTCTTCCAGGAGGTACACAGTGACGTGACACATGGTTGGAGACACAGACTGCAATGCCAGAAATTCTGATTAGATATTAGCGAAAAATTGACCCTCTGAGAGTGATCAAGCAATGGACAAGATTGTAAAGCGAGCCTGCACCACAGATTGCACAAGAATGGAACCTCCATCCTTGGAATTATCTAAATTTTGCCTGTACACACAGGGTGCTCTGAGCACCCTGGTCGAACTTCAAAATCACTCCTGTTTTGACTAGGAGGTTAGACTATCTTACTTTCAGAGGTCCTTTCCAACTTAAATTATTCTATAATTCTGCCAAAAGACAAAGAACATTTAGCAGATATTTGCCACATTAGCTGTTTTCATGCCAAACTACTGCCAAAGCATAGGCTATAAACAGGAAAACATCAANATAATAATAATAATAATAATTCTGCTAAGTTTAGAGAACAATAATGGCTCTAGGAGGCTACTCAGACTCAAATGGTCGAAGCTGCCTAGACTCCTAATCCTGTTCCTCTCCATTTTTTGGCCAGACACACTGCCAGCCAAAACTCTGATGTGTGTTTTAGGCAAACATGAAGCAGACTGAGAATGCCAGTAAAGGTGTCCCAGTGAATGCACTCTTGTGGCCAGAGGAATGTGTCTGTGGGTGTGGCACATCACCAGTTAGGTCTGACTTCCTCACTTGTATACTGATGTGGCTTTAACTCCTTTTAGAAGTGTCTTAGTCGTTAACCCACTTCAGAATGACAGGCATAACAGATGCAAATTTGTACCCTGTAACACATGTTGCTGGTGATTAAAAAACACAGTACAGCAACTAATGTTAATGAATTCTGCATACCATAAATACTGAATTACCCTTGCCAGTACAAACATCCACAAAGGCAAACCTTGATAGAAAAGAGCATCAAAGAGAAACAATTAGGATCTCCTTTCTAAAGAGGTATTACAAAAGGTTACTCACACAAATCTGTCAGTTACTCTTGACTTTTAACTGCACTCCATGGTACCAGTCTGTGTTTAAGATACCAACTCCTGTCCACAGTCTGAAATTTACAGCACTCATGAAAGGATCACCAGCATTACGTGACTCATCCCTTCCACACATCTCTTTGCTTGTGCAGGTTCATAACTTAGAGCACTTCAGCCACACAGTGGATTATCCAGATGTGATCTGTTATTCAAATCTTCTAAAAAAAATGCAGCCTCTTGTCAGTGTAAAGCCCTCTAACACATTGAACAGATCAGCCTTCAGTATATAAGTATTCTTTGCCATTTGGTTGCATGCAGGACACAAGAAAACTATCACTGTCCTTAGAAGCTGTGACATATTATATCATCTTACTTTGTGTAATATTACTGACTCCTTCAAGCTTGTATCCATAAATTAAGGAGCTTGGGTTTGGAGTTTTTTTAATGCATTAATCCACAGCCCCAAAGTCAGAAGTTAGATCTGCTTGCTCTATGGCTGTTCCTGATATCCATACAAACTTTTTGAATGTTTACAGCAGTCTTTGAAAAAGAATATATTCATTTTTTTTCCCATTTTAATTAAGAGATCACTAGGGCTGAAGTTCTCAAAGAACACACAAAGGAACTAAGTGCCCAGCATTCACTGAAGAACATTTTTGTGTGAGAGGCATGTTTAAATTAAAAATTTATATATATAAAAAAAAAGTCAAAAGAAGAGAAATATCTGAACAGGTTCTTAGTATCACATCTAAAATTATATGCCCAAGAGGAAAGGATTAAGATGACATTTATACATATACTATATAGACCTAATCATAATATTAAAATCTCACTTCAAGTTTGATTAAATACTTTTCCAAAGATCATACAATGTGAATATTTGAATATCACCTAATATAGTGATATTGATACTTCTGTGATCTGTACACACTCTAATTTTTATAGAGTCATAGAAGGGTTTAGTTGGAAGGGACCTTAAAATCATGTAGTTCCAACTCCCTGCCGTAAGCAAGGACACCTTCCACTAGACCAGGCTGCTCAAAGCCCCATCCAGCCTGGTCTTCAGCACTTCCAGGAAAGGCACATCCACAACTTCATTGGACAACCTGTTCCAGTGTCTCACCACCCTCACAGTAAATAATTTCTTCCTAAGTTCTAATCTATATCTACCCTTTTTAGTTTTAAAACTGTACCCCTAGTCCTATTGCTACACTCCCTCATAAAGAGTCCCTCCCCATCTTTCCTGTAGGCCCCCTTTAAGTACCAGAAGGGTTCTATAAGGTCTCCCTGGAGACTTTTCTTCTCCAGGCTGAACAGCCCCAATTCTCTCAGCCTGTGTTCATAAGAGAGGTGCTCCAGCCCTCTGATCACCTTCATGGTCCTCTGCTGGACCCGTTCTACTAGGTCTGTGTCCTTATTGTTCTGAGGACATCAAAGCTGGATACAGTACTCCAGGTGGGGTGTCACAACAGCAGAGTAGAGGAGCAGAACCAGCTCCCTTACCTTGCTGTCCACGCTTCTTTTGATGCAGCCCAGGATGTGGTTGGCTTTCTGGGCTGCCAGTGCACACCTCCAGCTCATGTTGAGCTTCTCATCCACCAACCCTCAAGTCCTCCTCAGGGCAGCTCTCCAGCCATTCTCTGCCAAGCCTGTGCTTGGGATTGCCATGTCCCAGGTGCAGGACCTTGCACTTGACTCAGTTGAGCTTCATGAGATTTGCACTATCCCACTGCTTAAGCCTGTCTAAGTGCCCCTGGATGGCATCCCTTTTCTCCAGCATGTTGACCACACCGTACAGCCTGGTGTCGACAGATAATTTGCTGAGGGTGCACTCTATGCCTCTGTCAATGTTTACGACAAAGATTTTAAATAACACTGATCCCAGTACCAAGCTCTGAGGAACACCACTCATCACTAGACACCACTTAGACTTTGAACCATTGACCACAACCCTTTGAGTTTGGTCATCAAGCCAGATCCTGGTCCACCAAGTGGTCCATCCATCAAATCTATGACTTCCCAGTTTTGAGACCCGAATGTCATGCACGACAGTGTTGAACACTTTGCATAAGTACAGGCAGATGATGCCTGTCACCTTGGCCTTGTCTACCAAGGCTGTAACACTACTGTAAAAAGCCACTAAATTTGTCAGGTACAACTTGCCCATGTTGATCAACTGTCACCAATTACCTCCTTATTTTCCACATGCATTAGGAGAGATTCCAGGAGAATCTGCTCCATGATCTTGCCAGGTACAGAGGTAAGACTAATGATCCTATAGTTACCTGGGTCTTCCTTTTTTCCCTTTTTCAATATTGGGCTTATGTTTCCCTTTTTCTTCTCAGTGGGAACTCCACCAGATTGCCACAACTTCTCAAATATGATGGAAAAGAGCTTAGCAACTTCATCCACTAGCTCCCCCAGAACCCTTGGATGGATTTCATAAGGTCCCGTGGATTTATGCATCTTCAGGTTCCTTAGATGGTCTCAAACCTATCTTCTCCTACAGTAGACAGCACTTCATTCTCATAGCCCATGTTTTCACCTTCTGTGACTTGGACGATGTGATTAGAGCCGTTATCAATGAAGACCAAGGTGAAAAAGCCATTCAGCAATTCAGCTTTTTCCATATCCTCAGTGACCATTTCCTTCTGGAGAAGGCCCACAACTTCCCTAGTCTTGCCTTTATCCCTGACATTTCAACAGAAGTTTTTCTTTATGTTGCTGGCCAAATTTAATTCTGTCTGGGCTTTAGCTTGACTAATCTGGTTCCTGGCCCCTTGGAGAGTTTCTCAGTATTCCACTCAGTATACCCTTCTTTGCTTCCACCCTCTATAGGTCTCCTTTTTGGTTTTGAGCTCACCCAGGAGCTCCTCATTTGTCCATGCAGGCCTCCTGGGCTAATTGCCTAACTTCCTCTTTGTTGGGATACACCTCTCCTGAATTTGGAGATGATCCTTGGACACTAACCAGCTTTCTTGGGCTCCTCTCCTCCCCAGTTCTTATTCCCACAGTACCCTGTCAATCAGTTCCCTCAAGAGTCCAAAGTCTGCTCTCCTGAAGTCCAGGGTAGTGATCATTTCATAATCGCTGCAACCAAGGCTACCCTTGAGTTTGACATTCCCCACCAGTCCCTCCTTGTTGATAAGGAGGAGGTCTAGCACAGCTCCCTCCTTTGTTGGCTCCTCTTGCATTTGAAGAAGAAATTTGTCATTGATACATTCCAAAAACTTCCTAGACTTCTTGTGCCCTGCTGTGTAGTCCCTTCAACAGATATCAGGGTGGTTGAAACCCCTATGAGGACCATGGTTTGCAAACATTATGCTGTTCCTATCTGTCTGTAGACGGCCTCATCCTCCCTGTCACCCTAGTCAGGTGGTCTGTAGCAGACCCTTACTGTAACATCATGTGCCCCTGTGCTCCCTTTAATTCTGACTCATAACCTCTCCATAGGGTCTTCATCCACCCTCAGGTGGACCTCCATGCACTCCAGCCAGTCATTGACATAGAGAGAAACACACCCTCCTTGTCTCCGCACCCTGTCCTTCCTGAAGAGTCTGTATCCCTCCATTCCAACACTCCAGTCATAAGAGCCATCCCACCATGTCTCTGTGATGCCAATAAGATCATAGCCCTGGAAGCATGCATCTCCTGGCACAGGCACAAGATTTATGATACATCAGGGAAATACCTCTGCAGCTCAATGGATTTCTGCATGAAAATTTCCTTGTAAAAGAGTTTCGTTAAAAGCATAACACACAACATCAAAAAATCTGGGTTTATATATAAGCCAAGCTACAGTGACATGGGAAAACTCAGTACAGGGGAAAAACACTCGACAAAGTAAAGGTAACATTTTGTAACATGCTTTTTCTGTTCATAATCCCTTTTCAAAATACTGATGTCTTTTCAGATACCAGAAATTTAAACAGATCTTTAGCCATAAATTGGTCATATCTTGCTAGGATAAAAAAAAATAATCACAAATACTTGAGACAATATACGAACCAAGAGAGAAACTCAGAGTCCAGATGTTGATTTTTTTTAATGTGAAATGTGACTGCTCCATATTGCAGAAAAGGCAACAAAAAAACCCACCACTATTATGCAGTCTTTTATGTTGACCAGTTACAAAGTTAACTGTAAAGTTAACTGTACCCTTATGTCAGTTTTATCATGAAATACATATTCCTGTCAGTATAAACAAAATCTGATTTTAGAAAGTTAGATCAAAAAATGTAGAAACTTTTGACTTGTAGTGTAGCCATAACTAACAACCACACAGAGGAGTGAAACTACCTTTATGAAAACGAACATACGGTTTCCTCCTAGATAAATACTTCTTTGGTCCAAATCATTGGCTACACTTTAAACAGATAGTCATTACTAAAATAGCATATTTTTACTAATGTATTCCTAATTTTGGCATGCAACCAGTATGATTTTGTTTTCATTACTATTATTAACACATAAAACAGCTGTTTATACTGTTTGAATTACTTCCATTCTTCTTAGGGACTCAGGCTGTGCCCTGTACAGCCTGATGAGCTTTGGTAATCAGGGATTGTTTCATTCCTCAGGATTCTGCTTCCAATATTATTTGCCCTATCAGTGGCAGCAAAATAAGAGTATGAGATTACTAATGAGTTCTATAATTTACTGCAATGAAATTAGGAAAATCCAAGGGGGAAGGACAGGTAGCTGCATTTTTTTGTCTAAATCAGATATTTTTCATTCATAAGGACCCATCAACAGCAAACAATGGTATCACAAACAATGCTTGGACCTTAACAGAAGGTTTACATCAGAGACTGAGTTTTTTTCTAGTTGAGAAATAGGCTATACATCATTTTTAAGTCAGCACAATGCTACAAAAAGTTGAGAAATTCCTTGGCAAATACACATTGCTGCGTGACAGATGAGGTCTGCAGTCTTAAACTGAATAACCTGCAAACTCACTCTGCTGAACAGTTGAAAGTTGTAGGTGCTTCCACCTGTGTGAGTTTAACACACCCACACGTCACACATGGCACTAAGTAACGCACACATGGCAATAAGGTAACTTTATTCATGTTAGATGCAAAATAAACAAAAAAAGTTGTTATTCCTTAGCATCAGCTTAAGCTTCTATCGTTTGAGGCCAACAAAAGTTTTGTTTGCCCCTTGGAGAGGAAGCTAGCTCCACTGCACAGGCCTGAATTCAGCAGCCATAATGACTGCGAAGGACAGGATCCCTTCATCAGACAGGCAGATGTGTACCTCCTCATCCCATAGCCAGTCAAAACTTCAAGTGAGGATCTATATGTCAGCACAGACACCAGTTTGAAAAGATACCATGCACAGCTTTCCCTCATACAGGGCAGAAATCACATCTCAGCTGCGGGAAATCATCCGACAAGGCAAGGCAAACCAGTTGGCAGCTCTGGTGGTCTCCTCCACTCCTTTCCTACTTTGCCTTTCAATGGCTATCCTTGAAGAGTAAAAGGCTGTTTAAAAGCCATTATGACCTGAAGGGGGGAAGGTTATTAGCTTTCACATTCCCTCCTCAGGCTATACTGTTTAACATTTCCACTGTGGCTGTCCAGGAAAATTGTACCATTTTCATCTGTTATACTTTCTTGCCCTCTGCTGGAAAAAATATCAACTGAGTGTGCAGAACTGAACTTTTAAAAATTGATTTTCCTAAAGATCATGAAAATAACTGACTTTCTTCACACAGTCTTCTGTAAAATCCTCATAAGAAATGCTAAAAAAGTTGTTCTTCCTAAGCATGCCACCTAACAATTACTTCTGACCCATATTCAGAATCAGGCTGCAGCATTGAAAATATCATCTTGCCTTCAAAATGCACTTGCTTCAAACACAAGGAGAAAGTGGAGAGGAGTGGAGACCAATAAAGTGAGAGAAAGCTGGGGAACAAATAGTATGCTTATATTTTTCTATAACACAAATAAAATGAAGGTACTGGTATTAAATGGTAATAGAGGGCAATAATATTTTCCACTTTCATAAATTATATTGGGTTTGTGATGTTTTAAGTGAATGAGTAGCAAGTGTTATGCCATTGTCACTAAACAGCAAGCATATCCTTTTGTACTCACGACCAAGGATGAATTCTTCATAACAGAAAGTAAATTACCTCTCTGCATTATACCATTAACGTGGGGACATATTTGGGAGCCTTTCAAGAACTTCTGGGAGAGAATTTTGCCTTTGGGTTTTATGCCTTCAAAAACCTTAGGCCTCTCACTTTCTCTAAACACATACAGTTTCTCCTGAATAGCAGTTGGAAAAGGAGGCAGGTTCATTGGCCGTATTGTCACCATTCTCCTTTTCATCAAAGGGCAGTTATGGTGGATTAAAAAAAGTAATGTCACTATGTGACAAAGAAGGAAGGATAGCTCTTTGTTAAGTATGCTGCTGGGAAGAACCTCTCTGACTTTTAATGCCTCTTCAGGCCTTTCAGGCAATCAGTAGTTCCCCCCTGTGAGCCATGAACCTTTGCAGAAAGTCTTTCTGTCATAAGTAACCTTCTGCTTTCTATTTAGTGACCTTAATCTTCAAAATGACAGGGTATTTCCATGGCATGGAGAGTTTCCCTTCACACCCTTACCCAGCATGGAATGGCTCACATGAATAAGCGTATCATATTTAGGAAAATGGAAATTTTCTTCCAGCTATTCTTTTTTAAGTGAATACTTTCAAAGACCAGGTCTTTGATACTGGACAGCTTGATACTGCAAAAAGTAGTCATCTCTGCTAGGATAAAACAGATGGAAAATGGATGTGAGCAGGACTCATGTTTCTCTTTTCAGCTGCAGTCAGGTTCCTTTTGAGATAGTCAGTTGTTTTATTGTGACTGCATCCATTTATCATTCTATATCTGCTAAGAGCCACAAGTTCCCAGATTTGTTTCATAATGCAAACCAGATTTTAAAGGCTCTGTTTTGGGAACTACCACATTTCCACTGGCAGTACAGAGTATCTTCACTCCTGTTGCTGACCACCTAATAACCTTATGGTAACCACAACACCTTTTTACTCAAAGTAAGGTCAGGTTCTTTTAACTTTTTAAGCATTACAATAGCCAGAAACAAAACATAGATCCAGAAAAAAGGCAGCAAGTCCTCAGGAGGCTGATGGAGTACTACAGACAGAGATAGATTGTTCCAAAATGCAGCTTCAGATAGGAAACATCCATGACATCATCTTCTATCAGTGCTAGCTTCAACACCAGAGTTTCAGAAATACAGTTTCCTTTTGCCTAGATTTCTTCCCAAAACCATCAGAGGAAACACATTAACAGCATGGTACAACTCAAGGAATAAGTAATGTCATGCAGAGTTTTGAATTTCAGAAACATAAGTTCAAGTTCAGCCCAAGCCACTAGAGGCCTCAAAGTCCTGTTCTGACTTCTCTAATAACCTGTTGAAATTTAGTTCATTTTCCAAATCTAATTACTTTGGTTTTATTTTCCAAATCCAAGGAATATGTTCACATCAGACATAACAGCATAGAATACAATCTCCTAAAGTTTTGAGCAGAAAGGTCAATGATTAGAGGAGATTAAAACTAAAGCATCCTTATTGGCTTCAGGCTTTCCTTCTTTGTCAGGATGCCAGTGCAGAGACGTTCTCCTGGCTAGTTCCTCCAGAGTGGTCCCCCTGTTAAGGGCTCCCATTACCGAAAGAGAGACAAATGAAGCCTCAGTGAGGGGTCAGGATCTGAATTTCCAGGTCAGTTCAGAAAGATCATAAAAGGAGCAAAAGAGCATAACCCATTTTGAACTGGAGCTGTGTCACAATAAATATTTCTGGCTGCAGAAGACAGAGCTGCCACTTGTCCTGTCATACCACTTTGTCACACCTTGTGTGTATACAGCATTGTGTATATTTCAGAATGTGGATAAAAGTTCCTGTGTTTCATGTTTAATGCAGCTTATACTGGTGATGACCAAAACGATTTTGGTCCTTTGGTCAATGTTACAGAGCCCAGCAACGTTTACTTGATATCCCTTAACAGAAACAAGCAGAAGCTCTTGAAATCTAGTTTTAAACTGAAACGTTGACCTTAATTTCTCATCTCTACTATTTTATAAAAGATCTTAATTAGTTTACATGAGCACATTCCAAAATGGACTTTCTGCCAACACCAGTAATGACTATAGAGCAAGATATGGTACATCAGAACCAACCTGTAAAGGGAAATTCAATAATTTTCATGTACACCAATGCCATTAGTAGCAATTTTGTTTCAGTATTTTTTCCAGAAGGAGTTTGACTCATCAGTTAGCTTTTTCTTTTTTTTCTTTTTTTTTTTTTTTAACAAATAAAAAACTGGATGCTGAATGTCATGTTTTTCAGAAGTAAGAATTTGTACTTATTTCACTGCACCCTATCCTGTGGCAGGGGGGAAGTCACAAGATGCAGTCAGATCAGTAGTGGGCACCTACAGCTGCCCATGGATTTGGACACAGTGAATGATTTACATTTTCTTTGATACTTCTGATGTTTCTTCAGCAAAGTCTTGGCATTGATGCTATTTGCCCCTATATCAACCAGAAGCACCTTGTGAGTTCCCTGCACATTCATGTTCTGGTTTTGGCAACTAAGCAGTATGAGTGAGATAGGGCAGTTTTGGTTGTTTGGGTTTTTTTCCCATCACACGTTAGAGTCTTACTTTACCCAGCAGGAATGGAAAACAGCAATTCGCAAGTGTCTTCCAAATTCCCACAGGGAGTTGGGTTTTGATGTTAGGTGTATCTACAATTAACAAAAAAGTATGGGCATAAACTGCATTATCTTGCTCAAAAGAATAAGAAAGATAGATTCAGTTTTATTAGAGAGAGCTATCAGTCTCTAAAGTATTACTTCAAGAGTTAACTGTGATTGCTGGAGTTTGAAGTCAAGTGAAGAAGGAACCTTGTTTTGCCATACAAGGTACACTCTGTCCTCAGAACTATCTTTCTTTAATGTGTTTTTTCCCTTAAGGTCAGATGGAAAAAAAGGGGAGAATCTGCCTGTTAAAAGCATTTCACCAAATACAGATGGTCTGAAAGCATCATTTGGGATTCACCTCCTTTTTGTAAGGATGCACTGCAATACCAGACACCTTTAAGGTGTCATAGGAAAGCACTTTCACTCACATTATACCATAAAGAACTCTTCAGATGTTATTTCTACGTTGCATATTTTCTCTAATTTTGGTTAATTCTAATGGGCAAGTCACAAAGTTTGTCAAAATATGCTCTACAGAAACGTCTGTTCAACAGACATTTCTCCAGCAAAGCTCCTTTGGTCAGCACAGAACAGTATTGGCCAACGTGCAATTTCAAGTTCTTCAGTGAAACCCTTATATTTTGCAATAAGTTTTATCTTTGCCTCCAAGTCACTGCAGCTCTGCATCCATTCTGTTCTGCTGGCATAGACGGAGATGTTGAACTTACGCTGTCAAGGAAGAGCTGGCATTGTTCTGGGGCAATGAGCCAGGACCCAAGCTGGTTGACCTCACACAGGTAGGGCAGTGCCCCTTTGCAGGATGCAGTCCCAAGCACCTCCACAGGGACAGGGCAGTGATGGACAAGGCTTAATTGAGCATCCTGGAAGAGGCTGGTAGTGAGTCAGGTCTGGGATCCATCCAGGGAATCCAGTCAATAAATCAAGATAGCAAAACACAGTCAGGCTACTAATGCTTCATGACAGATGAGGAGATATGGTTGTATAGGTCCATGGGGGTTAGAAATCTGCAATGCCTGTTCTTGCCACAGAAATAGCAATGAGTAAATACTGATTTTGGAAAGGCAAGAATTCAGTAGGGATGAAAGGCAATGCTGAGTAGCGGATAAAGAACCACAGCAGTCCTACCAGAAAACAAAAGAACACAGCTTCAAAACTGACATAGAATCATAGAATCATTTAGGTTGGAAGAGACCCCTGGGATCGTAAAGTCCAACCATCAGCCCTACTCTACAAGTTCTCCCCTACACCAGATCCCTCAACACCACATCTAATCTACTCTTAAACACAGTCAGGGAGGGTGACTCCACCACCTCCCTGGGCAGCTGATTCCACTGACTGACCACTCTCTCTGTGAAAATTTTTTTCCTAATGTCTAGCCTAAACCTACCCTGCTGCAGCTTGCAGCCATTCCCTCTTGTCCTGTCGCTCATTGCCCGTGAGAAGAGTCCAGCACCAACCTCCCTACAATGCCCTTTCAAGCAGTTGTAGAGAGTGATGAGGTCTCCCCTCAGCCTCCTCTTCCTCAAACTAAACAACCCCAACTCCCTCAATCGATCCTCATAAGCCTTATTCTCCAAACCTCTCACCAGCTTCATTGCCCTCCTCTGTACTCGCTCCAGCACCTCGATATCTCTCTTGTGTTGAGGTGCCCAGAACTGGACACAAGACTCAAGGTGTGGCCTCACCAGTGCTGAGTACAGGGGGACAATCACCTCCCTACTTCTCTACCTCCCTACTCCCTACATGTCTCATTGTGGTGCAACACAAGGGTAAGCAACTATCCAGAAGAGCTATATACACCTTATAACCTTTAATGGAGAGAAATCCAGAATTGACAAAGAAAAGGTATCCTTGAATATGAAGACAGATTGACTCAGGCCAGTCATTAAGAAGGAAGCACGTTGTGCTACGCATTTCTAAAAATTTGAGAATCCATTAATTTTTATATGTTTTTTCTGCCATTCAGAAGAACACCAACTCCACTCTCATTACGGTCTGATTTTAATTTGACCCTCAGCAGTGCAACCCTGACACAAGATCCTTATCTGTAAAGTAAATGCAGCAGATCAGCACCCACGCAGTCTTTCAGCTGCTGTCTAATCCCAGCCTGCAGCAAATTGTCCTGACTCCAACTCCACTGCCACACCTGGGAATTTCCAGGGCAGGCACTGAGACTGAGAGCAGGGCTGTGGCAGGAGGTGAAGGTGGAATGAAAACTATGTTTATTCTGAATAAAGGGCTGCTGGTCTGGAGTGGAAATACATTCAATTTCTGCTGTGTCTCTCGTAAACTGATCAGGCTGGTGTCACCTCTATAGCAGCTTATGGTATAATAAAAACTTTTTTTGCTCAGATCTTTGTGGACATGGCTATTTTTATTGGAAACAAAGAATTTGAACACTGATCATTATGACTTATGTTTAAAATAGAATGAATGTTATTTGAGTCACTTCCAAATTAACATGATTGTTTAAAAATATATGAAGTGCTTCACTGAATTTTAATGCTCTCTATTCGCAAAAACAATTTTAAAAGATTACAGCCTTGCACATTTTTAGAGGGATGTAATCACGCTAGCTAAAACATAAATTTCATACGCCACAATAATTTTTAATCATTCTGCACTGCACATACACAGCATTCAAATGTCTTTCAAATGTCAAAATAAAATTAATATTTATTACCACACCTCTGAACTAGCACATTTACAAGCCTGAATCTCAGGACATTTTCTACTAAGCCATCTAAGCTATTTTGTACGTTCCCATTTAAATGCATTTTCTAGAGCTATTGCTCTGCCTCAGGGACTCACAGAATTTCCAGGGCACTTTATGGCTTATTTCACTAAATTCTTCAGGAAAAATTGCTTAGGTCCAGTCAGTTCCAGAGGTGGCTTTTCCATACTGTTAGCTTGCTGTAAATAAAGTCATAGAATAATTGACATTGCTGAACCTTATATACACAAAAGGTAGCACCTGAGCAAATACATAAAATTGTTTCATTTTACCTGTGTTTACAGGTAAGTCATGCTCAAATCAAAATCTTTGGCTTTGATACGTCTCCAGGGCACAGGGGAAGCTCACAGATGCAGGGTAGGATCTGTAACAACAACAGCTTCTCAGCAGGGCAGAATATAGGCCAGGTCCTCTATACCACCCAGTCTGAAGAAAAAAAAATAAAAATAGCCCCAGATGACAACTTCACAGGTTCAAATACACATGGAAAAGTATCACAAACCTGTGGGATTCTCTCAGAGAGAGAATATGATGTTCCCAGTCCCTTCTGCAAACTAAATGTTGGTGAGTTTCAAACCTGAATGCCTGACTTCACCAGCATAGACTGTGGAGAAGGAGGTCCCTGTACTCTTCTATCTGCAGCTCTTTGGGGTGATACACTCCCTGTTACATGGGTTGTAGCAGATCAGGACACTTCAGAGACATACAAAGGATTTTGTGTATCGATTGTAAGCTGTGTGCTGAGTTTCTTTGATCTCCCAGGGTTGTCTTTTTTTGTCTTTGTTCATGTTCTGCAGCCAACCCTTGGGCAGGTAGATGACTTTAGTGAGCAAATCCAAAAATCATGCCGAATGCTTTCACAATACTAGCCCTGTGGTATATGGGAGAACAAAACTAACAGACCCACTAGCATCTGCACTCCTAAATCACTTCACTGCCTTTGAGAACTCCCACCCTTCCCATAAAAGCACCAGCTGACAAAGTTCATGTTGTCAAGCACTCCGCACAAAACAAAAATCCAAAAGGATGTAGTATAACTGTTTGTTACTGCCCATAAAGCAATTTATCTGGCTTTAGGTCTCTGGGACAGCAAACAATTAATTCACAGAGCAAAATTATAGGTACTCCTGCCATGGTGCACCGGGGAGAAGGGAGAGAAAGAAGCTCCCTGTATTGTGTTGAATTAAACCCACTGGCAGCTGCTATTCAGTTGATCCTACAGAGCACTGCCAGCAGTTTTATTGGCCAATGTTTTACAGCAGCACCCCCTAACACCTCACAGCACCAATACAAGGGGTTTTCATAGATGCAGCAAGACTCTGGCATTGATTACATTCCTCTAAACTACACCTCTGAGGCTGTTATGTTTCCTTTGGTCAGGGAGGCAGACAAAGTCTGCACAAAAAAAAATATGAATTAATAATCTTAACTGCACTTGTGGTCCTTCATAGTTTATCTTCTGTAAAGAATTTAAATAAGTGACTGAAAGGATTTTCTCAGAATCCAAGATGTTCATAAACACAAGGTGTCCCACTGGAAGCAGAGCTACTGTTCATCCAGTGTGGCAGAATAAACAATAACATCGCCTGATGTGTCAGGCTATCATACAATGGTTAGAGTTGGAAGGAACCTTAAAGATCAAGTTTCAACCCCCCTGCCATAGGCAGGGATGCCTCCCACTAGACCAGGCTGCTCAAAGCCCCATCCAGCCTGGTCTTGAACACTTTCAGGGATGGGGCAGCCACAGCTTCTCTGGGCAACCTGTTCCAGTGCCTCACCACTAGAAAAAAATTCTTTACTGTGAGAGTATCTAATCTAAATTGCCCGTCTTTCAATTTAAAGCCATTACTCCTTGTCCTGTCACTACACTTCTTGACAAAGATTCCCTCTCCACCTCTCCTGTAGGCTCCCTTCAGATATTGGAAGGCTGCTATGAGGTCTCCCTGGAACCTTCTCTTCTCCAGGCTGAAGAACTCCAGCTCTATGCTGCAAAACCTTCTGCTGTCCCTCCATAAATGGACATAACATAATGCTTGCAAATGCTTCCAGGAGACTACTCCTCTGAAGTTATTCTTGATTTATAGCTGAGACACTCAAGAAAGTCCCTCTCCATCTACGGACAAGGTACACGGTTAGCTGTGCTGTTGTGGCGTGACCTTGCTCATGCAGATCCTGGCAAATAAGCAGCCCTGTTGCATTATAATTACTATAAGTGCGTAAAACCACCTTACCAAACTTCCCAGAAATCTCTGCTGCTTCGCTGATATCAGCACAAGGAGCCAAAAGCTGTAATTAACTTTTGATTGAACTTTGATCAGTCTGAATGGATACAGCCTGTGGGCAGTGCCTGGGCTGGGAACTCTGCCAAACCTGCAAGTTCCTGCAGGGGAAAGAAGCACCACTTGATGGTATGCCTGCCCTCACATCCTCTCCCCAGGTATTTGCTGCCTTGCTGAGGGCAGGAGACTTAAGCTAGTCTTCAGCTTTGCTCAGTGTGGTTTCTCTTGCTTTCCAGGTATGTTAATAGGAATGTCTTAAATTCCAGCAATGTCCAGGAATGTCCAAGCAAGGTAGTTCAAAGCATTGGCAAGTCACAGGAGGCATGGGGAAGTCCCTCCTCTCAAAGCTGATCGCTACCCAAAATTTCTCTGTTCTGGGTTAACTCCAAGTGGAGTTTAGGGTCCCATAACACAGAATCTGTCTTGAGAGGGACAGAGGCTGGAAATGACTGATCCCAGTCTACCACACCAACCTAGTAACCCCAGCAATAAATAGGGCTGGAAACTGCTGCATCTTATATTTCCTCTGTTAAATCAAGTAATTCAGGTCATCTAAATGGGCTTCACAATTTAATAAGTTTAATGGATTACTTAATGAATGACTGGATTTCGGTGTCAGTCGGCCAGGTAAACAGTGATTGACTCATACCCAGGGAAAGAGCCCTTTCCCGAACAGAAGGCCCCATCACAAGTTATGATGCCGAAGTAGCTTCAGTAGATAAAGACAAGGCTTTTGGCAGTAGATATTCAGGGGTTTAGATTCCAGGTCCAAGTTCAGCCTCTACTCTCAGTGATCTTCCCAGGGGGGTTCTGTTACACATAGACAAAGAAATGCATGCACTGAATAAATTATTAATTAAAAAACATTTGTTCAGCTCTGTGCAGACCCAATGCCTCTCTCCTCTCAGGCAAATATCTTACTCTCAAATCAGTCCAAAGTGCAAGGAGAAAAAAAAACTATAGTTTCACTTACCTTTGGTCCACTTCAAGAAGAGTGAATGTGGCTAAGTCTATGAGTCTATGTGGCTAAGGCTATATCTATGAAAAGGACATCCTTCATCACTGGTGTTTACTTTAAAACAACCAAAAACAACTAAACCAACCAACCAAACCCCCAAAATTTAGGTAAAAAAAAAAAAAAAAAAGAAAGCCCAACCTCCAGAGTCACAACTTGTCTACGCATTTTTTTCTTTTAATTTGTCTATATAGATATTTTGTCCTTGAAGAACAGTTATGACAAATGTATACCATGGTACAATTCTATTTTATTGTTCTTATTTATCTTTTTATTTTGATTTGGAATAAAACCAAATTTGGGGCTTGCAGAAAAATGTACCAAATTTGTTTGGTTTTAAGAATTGTGTTAGTTTCTGAAATTACATTTGAATGTTATTTTAATTTCTCTTTAATATACTTTCATTCTTCTACGTGAGGTCATTCCATGTCAACAGAAGTTCATGTCAGCAGCATTGAGGCTGAACTAGAAAACCTCCAGATGTCTTTTGCAACCCATGTTTTCCTGTGATCAGTATACAATAGTCATTATTATATTTTAATATCTCAAACCATAAGAGGTGTATCAATTTGAATTGATGAACATGAACATTAAACAAGTTTGTTTAATATTACAAGCTTTAAACAGCATTTTGTGAGTGTCTATAGAGACAGAAGCATCACACATGAGCAAATTTAAAATTCCGGGCCCTCTGATTTCTCTTGTCGTTCTATCATACCCAAGAGGGAGTTGAGCAATTAAGTATTTGACTAATTGAAAAGTTTTATTTGCCTCTCTTTTTCATGCTTGACTTCCTTGCTTGGTTTTTTTTTTTCCAACTTATGTTCCCATTTGCTGTACTTGAAATGGACTAAGGATCCTCACGAATAGTCACCTAAAGAGGAATGCCTCCTAGCTGAACAGCCATTTCTAAATTGCCTTTGGACTGGTCACCTTAACTTTTTTCCTGTATGAAATCATAAACTTCAAAGGAATTCTTCATATACAGCAAGTTACCCATACAGTGTTTGTTTTAGTACTAAGAGCTTTTAAGAAGATTTAATACATGTAAGTGCAGAGATCACTAGAAAAGCCTATATGTTAACATTTGTAGAGCAGTGGTTTTTAGTCTGGAAACTTCTAGATGATTCTAAAGATGACTGATGGTATGAAGCTTCTAGTTCAATCATGTTATGAATTTCTAGTTCAATTGTGTGGCTTGATATACACATGTAACTCTTGTACACATCCAGCAAGGACTACAAGACACATGAAACCCTAACCAAAACTGACATAGTCTTCAACTTGAAGGTACATAGCAAACTTTTCACATATATTAAAGTGAGACTGAAAGCAGTGAAGTGAAAGAAGAAACTGTGTTGCTGTTTATATTAAATATGAAAAGCAAATCATCAGTAAAAGACACAGCAAGATTAAAAAAAAAAATTAAATCTAGCTGGAAGACAGACATATCCCTCTTCTCTAAACTGATAATTTTGCTGTCTCTCATTTTTATATTGAATTCCTGTCTAGACCTCAGACAAGAGGCTTGCTGATTACCCAGTTTGGGACAAATTAGGAGATGAAGTCCATTGTGCTACAAAAAAAAAAGATTTTATTTGTGGCTATGCAGCTGGCTAAGAGCAAAACAGTCAGAGGCAGTTTACAGTCCATCCCACCTTCCTGATATTTCAGTCCCTAACAAATGCTAATTTCCCAGGAAGTTTTCTAGTCTTCTGTTTAGTCTACAAAATAGCTAATAAAGCATAAATCTAGTTTCCTGCCATCTGATTTATTTTTTTTCCTGTCATCTTAAGGTTTTTTTCCTTCATGGAACATCATGCAACAATATTCTGAGTTTCTCCAGGGCTTTTGACACTTGCAGCAGTGTGCCCTCCCCGTTCTTCCCCCTTCCCCCCAGCTCCTTCTCAGGCCATGGTTGTTATGGAAACACTGTTTCCCACAGCCTCCTAGTAGAAAAAATAAAGCAATATGGTCTAGAAAGTGGCTGGTGCAGTGAGTAGGGGACTGTTTGATAGGGCACACCCACAGGGCGATAGTAAATAGCTCTTTTTCAAAATGGCAACCTGTCACAAGTGGACTCCCCCAGAGATCAGTATTGGGCCTAACATTTTTTGATGTCTTCATAAGTGACCTGGATAATGAGATCAAGCATACCCTGGTGAAGTTTGCTGATGGTACAAAACCGAGTGCGGGAGTGGACACTTCAAAGTGAGAGTCACTTTGCAGAAAAACCTGCAGAGGCTGGAAGAGCGAGCTAACAAGAACTTTATGAAGTTCAACAAGAACAAGCGCAAGGTCTTGCACCTGAGAAAGAATAACCCAGAAATGTACTACAGACTGGGGCCTACCTGGCTGGAGAAAAACTCTGTGGAAAGGGACCTGTAGCTCCTGGTAGACAACAAGCTCAATAGGAGTGAACAGTGTGCTACTGTAGCTAAGAAAGCCAATAGGATGCTGGGTTGCAGCAACTATGGAATCACTAGACAAGAGAAAGAAGTCATTATCCCACTCTACTCAGCACTCGTCAGGCCACACTTGGAGTACTGTGCTCAGTTTTGGTCCCTGGTCTACAAGAAAAGGTGTAGACAGGCTGGAGAGGATCCAGAGAAGGGCCAAAAAGATCATCAAGGGACAGTAAAGCCCGCCCATATGAGGAAAAGCTGAGAGAATTGGGTTTTTTTCAGCCTTGAGGAAAGAAGGTTTAAAGGAGACCTAATCACCCTGTTCCAGTATTTAAAAGGTGGCTACAAAGAAGACTCCCCTTTTTCTAAGGGGTCATATGGAAAAGACTAAAGGTAATGACTACAAGTTACTCATGGGGAGATTTCCAATTGGACACAAGATGAAAATTTTCCACAGTGTGAACAGTCAGTCATTGGAATAATCTCCCCAGCAAAGTGGTGGATTCTCCTATATTGGACATTTTTAAGATTCAGTTGGGCAGGGTGCTGGGTCATCCTATGTAGGCCATGCTCTTGCCAAGAATGGTTGGACCAGATGATCCTTGAGGTCACTTCCAATGTGATATTCTTTGACTGATTCCAAAATCACAGACGTTTAGGAACTATAATATCATAACAACCCATTTCTTGAAAGACCAAATGCTTAACACGTTCTCCAAATGAGAGTCTCTTGCAAGGTATGTCTGGTGACATTTGGAGGCAAATTCTACCAGTTTTCCCTCAATCTTTTGCCCACCAGTAATAGAATATGACAATATCTACATACATTTCTTCTTAATTATTGGACAAAAGCTTGAAACAAACAAGAAGAGCTACTGGGATACAGCATATAATCATTCTCTCACACATCTTATACTGCAAGAGACAGGAGAGTGTATTTTGAATGCAGTAATAAGAAATATTTAGGATAATTAAGAATGCTATCTGCTGATCCTCCTAAATACAATTGTTACTTGCATAAGCTCTTCAGCAAATTCAATAGATTGTTTAAGCAATATCTGAACCATGTAAATGGATGACATTTTCGCACGCATCCTTAGCGCCAATAATATACAGCTAATGTATCATATTCAGTAAAATGGCTTTAAGTAATAACAGGTGTTTAGCATAATGGAAACTGCTGCTAGTTGGTCAACACGTAAATTAATTTTGTTATTTACAGAACCAGATGGTCAATTCTGGAGCACCAGCATGGGTAAAATTAATAAGCTTCCTTGCTGCAGAACTTGACGTCTCATCTGTAGCTTCATAAGTCTCTAATTCCAGCTACTGTGTGAATTGCAAGAGTACTCCTCTGACAGAAAGATTAACTGACTTACTCTCTGCTCAAGAGTACTACACCATATATCATCACGTAGAAGTGGCTAAAGGTCATAAAAATGAACTTCATGGGAGATTAAGAGAAGTGGTAAGAAACAATAATATTGTGCTTTTTCATTCTTGTACTCTATGCTCCTTACAGCGCCAGTATGATTTCCTATTATTTTCTTCCTGCTTTTATTTCTTGTAGCAATGACTTGATATTGCAGAAAATGCAATTTAGGTACAGAGCTCAACTGTTAAGCTATTTACATTCTAAAGCAGAGATTGTTTTATTACAATATAATGTTAAGGGTTTTTTTTAAAAGCTCTATTTGAGAAACTCATGGGCTGATTTAATCTGCGATTCAGAAGAAACCTTTTTTTCCCTATCCATAATCAAAATTCATTCAGATGAAATCAGGCAGTTACACATGCATGCAGGACTGAAAGATTCCACTTGTCTGGATTTCCTGAGCCAAAGGAGAAGGCAAAGACCACTGGCACTGCATGTGCCTCAGGATAACGCACCATGCCCAGGCTCCCACTTGCTGCCTGGGACATCCAGAGCAAACATGGTACAGCTGGTGCACATCAAACCCAATGCTCTCCAAACGTAAAACTCATGCATGCTTACACTACAAGCTCCCAACAGTAGCTCCTGCCACATTGCCAGGCACTTGAAAATCCTGAGCAACCACCTTCTTATCCTCAAATTGCTCTTGGGGAAAGTCTAAAGGCACCACACTGAGCCCTGCACACACTGAAAACAAGTTAAATTTTACTGCAGAAAACACTGCCATCTTTGGACACCTCTCTCCTTCTCTGGGAATCCTTCCCAGTGTGCCACACAACACTGGCCTGTCTGCCCAGGGATGGAGTGACGAGGCAGCAGAAAGGAAGGCTGAGTGTGCTCGCAGCCCCTGCAAACTGCAGAGAAGTCCCTCAACCCGTGCCTACTTCTGCAGGATCTCTGTTCTGAGGTGCCCTATGCACTCGTATCACATATTTTAACATAACTTTTACAGTTACATTAATTCATGCATTCTAGAAAGAAATAGCAATGGGTAATTATTTTGTGCCTCATGTTTTGGCTGTAGCAGGTTTCTTTGAGGAATGCAGACAAAAGTGCAACCACTGCATACTGCAGCTTTGACATTTATCCAATTTAGCTGGCTTAAATCGAAGGAAAACGTAGCAAATAAGTATAGATTCAAGTCTAATCTATAACTATAAATATTCAGACCTTATCCAGAACTTGAATTTCCTGTTTCCTTTTCTGTGTGCATCAAGAATGCTTTTTTCCCCTCCCCATCCCTACTAGGAGGTTATGTTTTAAAAATGTAAAACCTTCAGTGACTTACTGAGAATTATCCTGTGAATATGAACTAGTTTTGGAATTCAAGTTGCATATCTGGAAGCTACATGTCACACTGAATTATTCAAGTAAAGACTACCATATTAAAATGGATAAAATCCAGAGAGTCCTGCCTGTTATTTTAAGAAATCCTGTCTATTTTAGAAATATTTTGGCCTGTTAAGAAAGTTAAAGTACACAGCAAGGTGAAGTAACAAACATTCTTTTGGACTGCTTAGATCAGTCATAGCACATATGTCAGTCCTCTAATCATGGCTACAGTGCCTCTAAAACATTAAACCATATACTACCTATGTCATAAAAAAAAAATATTGTTAGCGTGCTGTGCAATGTGTGAGACAATAAGCAAAGTAAGTAAGTCGTGGAGGAGTAATAAATTCTTTTTAAATATGTATGTACCTCCAGACATTTGCAAAGCACTGTGCTCTCACCAACTATTTTGTCTTCACAATAACAAGTCCATGGGGCATTCATTGGCCAACTTAGAAGAAAAGAGGAAATCATGATAAACAGGTACTTCAAATATATTTGGGTCACTAGAATACAAGTGAAAGCTACTCACCAAATCCAAATTAATAGCATATACAGAAGCTATTAAGATTCTTAATTCACATGACAGTAACACACATCTGCTAGTGAGTAAATGTTTTCATCATTCTGGCTTGAGTGATTTGGCTGAAGCCACACAAATCAGGGACAAGGGTAGAATTAGGGATCCAGGTTGGCATTTATGGAGCTAGCTACAGCAAGTTTGTCTCGCCCGTTAAGTCAATTGCATACTGTATGATCATAGGATGCTACATAAATCTTGAGAAACAAAACAGGGAAGTAAACCAGACTGTCAATACATCTCTCCCAGCAGACACTGCAGAAACAGGGAGAGAGCTTTGTATTTGGGAGAGTCCATGCGTGTCCCACATTGTTTTTTCTGATGACCTGTTTGGGGAGCAAAGAAACCTGGGAACTACCTACATGAAGAGTTGTAGGTTGCCCTCAGCCAGGAAAGCTGGTGGCAACTGACTGGAGCATCAAATAACAGCTCCAAGACTTCTATTTACAGCCCGTCTCTCTTCAGTGACCCAGGCTGCAGCACAGGTCCACAGACTATCCTATTGCTTTTGCTTTATCCCTGCTTTCAAAATTAAACTGTGCTTACAAACAACTGCATAGTGATTTATTAAACCATTCTGACCATAGACAACTAGATTTACAGCCACTGAACTCAGTGGTATCTGATGAAGATCCAGCTTTATAGCAGTGAATACACAAGTCAAAGTAATGCAGGAGCACCATCCCACAGCTGCACTTACTGACTGGCAGAAATCTGTGTCCCCTCACAACATGCCCTGCAAATCCCTAGGTGGTACAGGGCAGAGGCATTTGATTTACAAAGTTCAGTCCAAGAATGAAGGTCATTCCTTCCTAGGAGAACAAGAGACGCACCATCTGACAGCTGCAGGTCTGTATTCTGACACCCCATGGAAGAAACAGAATTGCAACAAGTGCTACACACACAAGACACTTTTTTTTCCACTATGTATCTTCATCCCGCCACTACAACATCTACACTGGAGAAAATTCTTCTTTCCCGTGTCAAAACACTGCTGTATATTTGCAGCAAAGCAATGCAAGTTTACATCAGTAACACTGCATAGCTTCCTTCAAAACATGCCCCTGACTTTTGTCCTGCAGCTGGCAATTTGTTTCTATTATTTAATACCAACAGTGATATGCTTGAATAAGACTGTAAAGTAGTTCAATTAAAATATTAGATAAACAAAAAAAATGCCTCTCTCTCAGAATCAAAACAGAACAGTCAGAGAATAAAAATTAAGAAAGGAGAAAAAAAAAAAAAAACAACAAAAAAACAACAACAAACAACAAGAAGAAACAATTAACAGACACCAGACCTCTGATAAACCATTCAAGCAAAACAAGCTTCTCCCAAATCATAATGACGGTTCATTATAGAAAAATCTAACACTGCATAAACCACAGGGCTTTCAGTAATTGCAATCATCTTTACTTACCTGCAACTCAGCAACAAGAGAACAAGAGGAAGTGAAACTGTGTAATAAATTAAGAAAACCATGTGCTGTTCTCCATCATTCATAGGAAATGTGCAGGCCAAATTTTCCCCAGCTGAAATGCCCAGCTAAAGTGAACGGGCCATGCTCAAAGTTCACCACTGATGGAAGGGGTTTGGCAGCAGCTGGTGCAGGCAGAGCTCCCAGGCAGCTCTCAGGTGGCAGTGCTTGCAGTGAAAAGCTGAGCTCAGGATCCTGAGTGGATACAGGCCTCTACAGCAAAGCTTGCAAGAGGGATGTTAAGGGCAGTATAGTAATGTCAGGAGACAGAGAAGCAGCTGGGTACAGGAATATCTTAACATAAAGATAACTTCTAAGCACTCAGCAGGGGCTAGAATAAGTACCTGCATGCAGCAGTGCAGTACAGAGAAGCGAGGTCCCAAAGTGCTTTAACTACTTCTAATGAAAATTAAGCACTTTTCCCATTGCTGCTTCAAGACTGAACGAGGTCTAGTATAAAGAAGAAAGTAAAAAGGTTTGCATTTATTTCACATAGGAGCACAAAAAGACAATTGCTGCTTTAAAAATTAAGCTGTGTAAATTTTGTAAATTGTGTTTAGGTAATCCAAATACAGCTGTTGAGGAGTGAGACACCTAATACAGGTAAGCTGGTTCCCCCCTGGTCTGGGGAACAGATCTTATGAAGAGCAGCTGGGAGAGTGGGGGTTGCTTAGTCTGGAGAAAAGGAGGCTGAGGGAATACCTTATTCTCTACAGCTACGTGAAAGGAGGTTGTAGAGAGGTCAGTCTCTTCTTGAAAGTAACAGGTGACAGGACAAGAGGAAGCCGTCTTAAATTGCACCAGAAGAGGTTTAGAATGGCTTTTAGGGAAAGTTTCTATGCTGAAAGGGTTACTAAATATCGGAACAGGCTGCCCTGGAAAGCGGTTGAGTCACCATCCCTGGCAGTATTTAAAAGATGGGTAGACATAGTGTTTGGGGATGTGGTTTAGTAATGAGTTTTGTCAGCATTAGGTTGATGGTTGAACTAGCTGATCTGAAAGGTCCCTTCCAATGCTACGGAGTTCTCGATTCTATGATTACTACCATCCCAGAATCTCAGCCACAGCAAGGTATTAAATCCTCTCAGGTGCTAGAAGTAGAGAATTCAGGATTGTTCTACTTTATCTCAAGCCAGCAAGCCAAATAAAACCGGACATACCCATGAGCTTGTAGCTCATGCACAGAAATATGACAGAAGGTCAAAGTCAATTACAAAGAGGCTGAATAATATTGCCATGAAAATCTAATTTTTTAAATATTACCATAGTTCTAAAAATATGAAGAAACTTCTGTGATGTATGAGAAAGTTTACTGCCCAGTAACTGTCTGGACAAAGACTGTTGTTCCAGTTTCACAAACAGGCCATTGTATTAGAAAGAACTGAGGATGGAAGCCAAATAGGAAATTAGGTGATAGTCAGAGACAATGCAACAGGAAAATTTGAGGGGGGGGAGCCTCTGCATGCTTCATAACAACTACCTGCAGTTTTAATGCACTTTTCTCTAAAGACTTTAAAGCACTCTACAAGCAAGGTTTCAAGAAGTAGCACCTTGGCAGAACACCAAAACCTTCTTGCTCGTTCCATAGATGTGTTTTTTTCTTAACAAACCTTTCTGTCCTTTAAGACTGTCATGTAAATTGATGAAATAATATCTAGTTGAAACAGACAGTCAAGCACCAAAGTTAATTATCTCTTCTTGGTCTCTGTGGAAACCTCACTATCAAATTGTGGCAATATGTCTAAGATAAATCTGATATCTGCACACTCTGTGCACTGCAAATTTCAACTCCTCAAGGACTTTTAACGAATAGAGACCGCCAAGAGGGAAAGCAAGAGAAAATAAAGAAACCACAGCTTCATACCATGGTAGGATGCTACCAACCTTCTATTCAAAGGCCTATGAACTAAAATGGGAGACTTGCACTCCAACTTAATTCTCAGCTAAGAGATCTTGAGACCCTATCCCATGAGGATGCCTTTGCCTTTGGGGCTATAAAGGTGTTGAGTTGCAGCAATAAGGCACAGTTCTTAGATCCAGAAAGGCCTCTCATAACTTTGAACAGAAAGTATTTGCAAGGGATTGTTTAGGAACAAAAATTCAGCCTTTCCAAGGGTGCCTGTATGGTTTCACAGTTAAGTGACACTTCACAAGTCATTTTGGAACTAAGGGCAGGTTCTCTGTGTAAGTTTCTATTGATATAGTTAAGCTAATGCAGGGTACTAAGAGCTATTATGTCTGACTGACATGCTGCCTCAGCAAAGTTCCTAGTATTAATGCTGCTTTACCAGTATATCTGGAATCTGAACAATTTAGCTTGTTCCACTCAGATGGTCATTTAAGGTACTGGTGCTGACTTAATATGCATCACTTTACAGTTCCTACTGAATTTCCTCTTGGAGCACTTATCTGCATTAGAATATTGATATTTCCATACCAGGAAAGCACTACCAGTGCACATATAGCCTGCATACCATTTAAATTTAATGAGACTTGGTTTCTCAGCACTACATTTTAGAGATATTTCAGCACCTAAAGATGAAGTTAGGGGCTAAGGTACTTCTGAAAAATGCAGCATTACCTACATGCACCCCAAGACATCCAATTTCTTTCTAAGACCTCTATGATTTACTTACAGTATGGTTATCAAATTAGTTTGGGGTTTCTCTAGATGCTGTGGGAAATTGATAAAGTATCCAGAACTGAAATCCAGGAAGAGTAATTCAAAAGTCTGTACCGTAACCACAGAACAATCTTATCTTTCTTCCCTTTAACTATTTGCTTCACTGTTCAAATCAATACATACCGGTCAATAACCACCGTAATTTAAAAATAAAATTTTCTTAAAGAAGTGGCAAAACCATCTGTAAAGTCTGATGGAAAGGGAAACATCAACCTTATATTTTTATAATCTTTATAACTTTAGTTGGTTAATCTGGTCTATGATTTAGCCAATTGCTGATAGTAATTGTTGGCTGGATGTATATGCATGCTTGTTTACATTCATGTGGTAGGTTTTGTAACTTTTTGAAATGTAAGACTCTTCCATTTAATGTTTTGTAATGGTAATGGCTTTTTCTAATGGATAAGAAATTTGAAGAACATTATAATATACACTCCTAAAGGACAAGCAGCGTTTTCATAAGATACTGAGGAAGATAGAATAATTCTTTCCACAAGCTACATTTTGCCCACAAATCTATACTTTGTTCAATATTTTAAATCGGTAGCTTTATCTAGTGCTTCTTCTAAAGATAATTACACTACTCAAGATTCATTATATTGGGGAAAAAAAGCCTATAAAGATACAGCAAATTAAATTTCAGGAGCACTTTTGTTTCTTAATTGATCAAAAGAATTACGGAGCGCTGTGCAACTGTAACAGCCATAGGTCTAATTTACATGTCAGATCACCTGGCCTTCAAATGGCAGGAAAGTCACTGCATCCAACAAGCCTAGTGGGCTAAATTCTGCCATTGCTGCACTGAAACAGATGAGCTTGGGCAACTGTGTTTAAGAGCAGAGTTTGACTTCAGTGGAGATTGTGTTAGTGTATAGGATCCTATTAGCTTAAATATAGTGGACTGAGAGCCAGGATTATTATCTCATTTACACTGGTAGGGGCCATTCGAAGTAATGCTATTGTGTTAATACAAACTGACATTCATCCTGTCTTCCCAGCAATCCATCAGTCTGATGCTATGTATGCTGTGTACAATGTGTATTACTTTAGTGAGTAAAAATATTCATTTTAAATACATAATGTCATGCATCTGTCTTTATGACAGCCAAAACAATGAAACTCTGCCATTTTGTTCTCCAATCAAGCCTCTATTTTTTATTTAAAACAATTCCATTATTCTGCAATAAGGGACCTAATACATGCCCTCATTTTGGTGAAATTGCTAATGCAGATTGAGTTTCTTAGAAGAATTACTGAACTTCTGTACTTTTTGAGATTCTAACTTAATTCATACACTCATCATGATAATGTACTTTATTATTTGTTACACCAAGCTGATGAATTCTCCCTAGGCAATGTGTAATTATTAGACAGTACCTATTACAAGAACACTGAAAATTGCAATTATACAGTGACTCCATGCAGTTTACACTATCCTTTCTCTATTTCATCTCCTAGCTCAGAGTTGTCATTGTCATCTGTCTGCACTAATTCAAAGGGGAAAGTTCTATTAAATTTTCAAATTATCTAATTATAGAGTTGATTTCACATTAAGATGTAGGAAATAAAATAAGAAGACTTGGCATTATTTTATCAGTCTAATATTCCTTACGTGTATGAGGTTACTGTCCCAAATCCAATCCACTAAATGCAGCTTAGCCAATAACAAATTATTTGGGAAGCTTTCAGTGAAACTGGGTTAAGATGTTTCTACGGAAGAATAAGCAAAAAGGCAAGTGCAGCTATCACTTTTCTGTTCAGAACAATTTGTACATGTCCTGCATTCTTCATCCAAGCAAAAGCCAACAGACCCATATATTAGAGAATCCCAACAATTTATTGGCTAACTGTTTCACCATTGTTGATTTCATGTTACTTGCTGGGTTTTTTTGAGTTTTTTATCCAGAGCTTTAGAATACCAGATCATTTCAGCTAAAATTTAAATGTCAGTCTTATCTCAAAAAGATACAGAGAAAAGCATAAAGATCATAAACAACAGCCCCAAAAGAGGACAGCAGAAAAGAAACACTTGCTTTTCCACATGTATTTATTTTTCAGTTCTTATTATTTTCTTATGCTAAAGTAGTAAGCCTCATCATAAGCTCTCCACACCACCAAAAAGTAAACAGCCTCCTTTGACACATGGTGAGAGACCATCTACTTCCACTATCTGAGGGACAACAGAAGTAATCCAGCCCAGTCCTGTACCACTTTCCCCTTTCTACCTAGCTCAACTGGTCACAGAAATTATGGCCTTTCAACAGCACAAAACTGTCTTCAGGTCCTGATTGCAGTTAAATAATGCTTTATATAGAGAGCAGCAGTTTTCAAAGTTGCCATTTCCCAAGCAAGGAGAGATTTCTTCCAGGCATTTTTAATCAAAACCAAAACACTTAGCAGTAATCAAAATGTTTACTGAACTAACTGAAATCTTCCACTTAGAGTCAGCTCGATATCAACTGCACTTTGTGCATTTTGCGCTTCATGAATCCAGTAGTTTCAGCGTAGAGTGCCTGGAGCCCTGAAGAGAGAAGCTACCTCGTCCTCAGCTCTGCTGCATGGAGGCAGCTCTCAGCCCCACGAGAGTGCAGACACCTTCCACACATAAAGCATGCTGCCTGACCATGAGAGAAACTGTATTTAATCTTTAGGAAAAACAGAGTAAATGTGTTTATTATAGTGATTTTCCCCTGTTAAGAATTATTCTGCCCAGTTTGTGGAAGCCGTAATTGTGAATTACCTAAGCAAAAAAACGGGCATGTTTGTTGCATTACTAAGCTTAGAAAGCAACTTTTAGGACCTCACAGGTCACCATGAATATTTTACATCCCATAGCTGCTATGGTAATGTGGTTCTGGGGTGGGGTTTTTTCACCAATAGAGGAAAATATTTCTTCAGTGTACACTTGTGCCAGTGTGGAGGAATTTCAGTTTACATTTCAGTGATGAGGCACATAAACAGCAGCAGATGGTATTTGGAGCACAGTGAAGATACAAAGATATCAGGGGAGCTAGAAGAGAGGATCTGAGCATAATAAGCTGCTTTATAAGCCCTCCCTGAAGAAAGCATGTACTTCTAAGCATAGTTACTTGGTAACATTGTTTTCAGTTATTCGACAAAAGGATAACAATAAAAAACGCTAAATATTCTTCCAGAATGTTGCAATAAAGCAGTACTAAAAAGAAACTCTAAAGTATGCTCATGTTTTCCACCCTTTATAATTTCAACCTTTATGTGTGCTGTATTCCCTTGGCAGAAAAGATTATTTCACACATTTGGCGAATGTGGAAGTGAGTTTCAGGGGGACATGGGGAGCCCCACTGGAAATCTGTACTGCTGCTAAAAATTCAAGAGAAGTCTCCAAGATCAAACTATAATGCTTCAACTCTGATGTTGTTTGTAGCAGAAACCGATAAAAGGTGAGCATTTGAATGTGCAGAAAACCGGGAAACAAACAGTAAGCAAGATCTGGTAGGAGTTTAGCTGGTTATCTTTGGAATGTGCTACAAGATCATTAGAGGCTTGGGTTTCACAGGGCGGTTAAGATACCTCAGGAGGTTTCCAAAGTGACTGACACAGGGTAAGTGACACCTAGGATAGGTGACTGGAGTCCTCAGTTGCTCCTGAAAGCACAGTTTTCTTGGAACTTAAGTGTTGGTGTTGCTACTCTCATGACACAGAACATGCAGGGCAGAAAAAAAAAAAAAAATAGCTCAAATTTTGAATACAAACAAGGCCCAGATAGTTGGGTTATGTGTGAGGGCGGAAGTCCCAAGCTGAGCTTCTGAGCTGTCATGCAGATATCTGTTACTTTCTAGCTGCAAACAGTATGGATTGCCTATAAACTTTGACATACCTGGTCTAAAAAAAAGCATCACCTCCTGAATTCTCTAGTTAATAGAGACGTGAACCAAAACCAACAATCTGGAGACTGACCATGCATTGTGCTTCCCCACGTGGACTCTTTAGGTTGGGAAAAAAGTGGGCTTTGGGGGCTGAAAAGAGGAAGGTGAAGATCTCAACTGAAGGCAGTAACCCAGCAGTGTGGGATTTTCCTGGAGATTAGAGCTGTATGGAAGTGAATGCAGTGGGATGCCCAGTGACTTTGGCCCCCAACACACAAGCTGGGTCATGATTAGCAGCAGCACAGTAGGAACCAATCCAACTTTCTGAGCAACTGTCCCAGGCCAGCAATGACCTCCCTGACAGGAAAGGATGGCAAGATCTAGTGACCATAGCACTGAAGACAGCAAGGGAGTAGGTGCCTCAGGTAATCAAGGAGCATAAAACTCTCACCTCACTAGTTCTTAAATACACATTACAATCCAGATCCACTGCAGGCTGTTGTTCACTCAGTCTTGCCTGGCCCACCGGACTGTTAGAAGTACTCTCAAATCCTGGCTAGACATGGCCATGCTAACTTAGGCAAAGAAAGCAAATTTTTAAAATTTTCTCCAGGCTAAGACTAAGGAGAGGTGATGAGGTTTTCAGTACAGAGTTTAGGTATGCAGGTGCCTAAAAGACTACAAAAGAGGCTCTGAATAAGAATTTTTTGCTTTATACACTTCAGCTCTAAGTCCTACATTCACCTCCTAAATTCTTTACAGAATTACAGAATTTACAGTCTCACACTTGAAGAAGATTCGTGGAAACCTTGAGTTTGTGAGATACTCTACTGGAAAAAAAGCTCAAAAAAAAAAAGCAGAACTTGGCCTCCAACCTGCCATTAGAGGTTCCAAAAGGAATTTCTCTCTGCCTGGACCTGGAATGAAACAGACTGATTGTTTTAGCTTTTTTATTCTTATTCTGGAGCACGAATTATGAGACAGCTTATTTTAAACTGCTAGCTGCTTGTCGTTAAATAAGCAAGCAACTCTAATTTTGGTTAGTGATACAAAAAGATTGCCTGGAGGAAAGCTTGGTGTTCATGAGAAAGGTTTTAAAGCTTTTTTAATCTCACAGTGAAACCAAAACAAGGAAGAACCCTTTGAATTGAGTAATGGGCTGCATATTTGGAAAAATCCTTTATTCAGATAGATGAGGCAAATAGGATTTTGTTTCAATCCACATGGAGTGATGAGAGTACTTCACCCCCTTATAGTACTGTAGCTAAAATGTTACAAAATGCAGATTCTGACTGACTGAGGAGATGATTGTTACCATCTCCTTTGCATGTTGTACTTAAAGGAGGTTCCTGTATCCTGTGGATACAGTGGATCTGGATTGTAGTGTTTATTTAAGAACTAGTGAGGTGAGAGTTTTATGCTCCTTGATTACCTGAGGCACCTACTCCCTTGCTGTCCTCAGTGCTATGGTCACTAGATCTTGCCATCCTTTCCTGTCAGGGAGGGAGGTTCACGTTACCAGTGCAGAGATAACCAAGCTGCTAGAGAAACAATTAAACAGATATTACTGATAGCTAGTTTACGTTTAAACAGCATTTTATACCACTAACAGGTTTAAAATACTGAACTGTTCAGTGTGGAATTGCTCAGTGATTACTCAGGATGGGTGAGAACCTCTGTGAGAGGAGTAGGACAACTATTTGGGGGAGCTGGAGCCAGTATAACCTCCCTGTTTATCAGAAGCAGTCTGAAGATAATGGATATTTCAAGAATATATGTAATGAACAAAGATTAACTTTTAAGGTAGAGAATTTTACTAGCTTTTTTTTTTTTCCTTTGTATAATTTGTTTGTGTTATTTTAGCACCCAGAAAACATAACCAAGATGAGGATCCCAATGCCTATACAAGAACATTTGGGGAAACAGATGGAGCAGATGAACGTTTATCACTTGTTTAACAGTTAATGCACTGCAGTACTCCAATCATTGGGGTTGCTCTATAATTCCTCAACAACCATCATGTGGTTAACTCCTGATAGGATCTGACTTCTTAATGGCACCCTGTGAGGCCCCTCAACCTCTGGAGGAAACACACATATACAAAAATTACACCATTGTATTTCAATTCATAATTTCCAGTGTAACTGTTCAGAACACTGAAAATCTGATTATACTATTACTTTAACTATATGCTTGCAGCAAAAGTGAGGTTGTTATTAACAAATGAACTGGCAGTTTATATCGTGTATAAAAAAAATCTATTTTTATTAGATCAGATTGCTATTAAAAACATGTTGCCTGTGAATACAGGCTTGCAAAATAACAGATGTTGTTTCTGTAATTTTGGTTTTTTAAGCATGAATTGAATTCTTACTTTGACTTTTTAGATTATTAATCAGGAAATTAAAATTATTTGAACCATAAGTTTTCTAATGTCCTACTATTATTTTATATGTTCCAGGTGATGTGCAGATACTTTACACAATATATTATGTTTATATGTAATAGATTATATTAAGTTGAGATTACAATATAGACATAAACAATAGCTAGACAAATCAATGCATGGCCCAATGCTAATTAAATCAAGAGAGTTAGAACAAGGGTGAATTAAGCCCTTTTGAGTTCTGTTCATATTTGTATTGTACAAATGAAATTAGGGTAACTTTTTTTATTCCAGACTACATCATAGTTCTATAAAATTCACCACCTCAAATTATCTATATTTATATATTTTTAATTATTTTTATTAAAGAAAGCATTGCAAAACACCTGCTATTCCAGTGTAGTCAAAAGTCACCCAGGAAATCTTTCTTTTCAGTGTCACAGTCAAGGTTGTAAGTTGTATGTCCAGTTCTACATTTCCTTTCTGTCCTGTAAACAAGGCTTTAGACTCTAAAGATACTGAAATAAGAAGAGTAAATCTGCAGTGGATCTGAAGTCTGCAATAGAGAGAAGCCTTTTTATGAAATTTTGACTCAACTCAATTCTCTACATCTCTATTGCTAACCTGACTCTCAAATCCCTTAAAGCCTCGTTGAATTATGGAATTTCTCACAGCCATGCTGATATGTATGTTCTGCTTTATTCTTCTGAATGCTAAGAGTAATGAGCTAGGAAATACCAGTATCTAAAAAATAAATGTAGCACACAATATAGGCATATGTGCACACACCTGGGCCAAAACTGTGACCCATATACAGTGGATGTTGTGGTTTTCCAGTCTGGGTCTCGAAGAATATCTTCCCCAGGATTTTTGAAACCTGCTTATCTTGTAGCTTTCCAAGCTTTGTAAGAATGGAAACTTACCAAAATTTAATGTCTTAAACATAAAATTTTAATCCTAAATTTGGGAATTATAACCAAGGAAACACATTCCTTCTTATATAACAAGAGTCAGTGAATTTTATCTACTGGTTGGACCTGACAGGAATTTCCTGATAGGAAGTAGAGCAAATTTATCTCTGTCCAACCAAGCAAACTGACTTTACCTTAAAAATAAATATATTCATTCATTTTGTTAATGCTAACAAATGCTAGCATTAAACTCTGAGACTTGATTTGCACTCATTTGCAATAATGTTTTTTTAATACTAAAACACAATAGAATAAAACCAAATGAGGGTCAGATCCCACCACCTCAAATCACTTTAAATGTCTAATTCTGTACATAATAACTTGTGGTAGCACTTGGCAAAGGGAAGGTTACGGGAATGAGAAGTCAGTCACTCCAACCCAACCCATGGT
>VZTM01029459.1:27420-51935 GCA_013400555.1 Jacana jacana | reverse complement strand
CTTATTCATAGATACTGTGCTACTTTCAAGATCAATTTCTCTCTACAGTACATCTAATATCCAAATGCCAAGGAAACACTTCCCTGGATTGGGCAGATGAAATCTGATGTACAGCAGTTCATGAGCTCACCAGTGATGTGCAAAGTCTACCAGTCAAACATCAACAGTATACATGATGCAAAGGTGGAGCTATAGAATTGCAAGCAATTTCCTCCATTGTGGGACCAAAACAGACTGCCATTCTTTGTAAAATTTAACTTTCTAATATTGCCTTGGAATTTTTCTTTCTCTTTGAAAGTGTTCTAGAATAATACAATCACAGAATCTTAGAGTTGTCTAGGTTGGAAGGGGTCTTCAGGATCATCTAGTCCAACCATCAATCTAACTCTGATAAAAAAAGCTTGTCACTAAACCACATCTCCAAGCACTATGTCAACCCATCTTTTAAATATCTCCAGGGGTGGTGCCTCTACCACTTCCTGAAGCAGTCCATTCCAAGGCTTAAATAAATTTTTACATTTTAAATACTAAACTTAAATAATATTTTCTCAAATTAAAAACCAAAACTGAACCCCGCTGATCTGCCCCGTGCTCATTCTTGTGTAAATCCCTCAACGTGTAGTTACTGAAGTGTAGTTATACTGTACTGAAGCTGACAAAAGGAAGACTTGATCACTTCTGAAACTACGTTTTCTTTATCAATGTGGAAAAACATTAAATTCACATCTGCGAATAAATACTAAAATTAAAATAAAGTATCTTTAAATATTTCCTATAAAATATTTCTATACAAAGTTATCTTATCTTTGAAATAATCCAGCACAGAAAAAAAAAAAGAGTCCATTCTGGTTTCAGCTGTAAGTTTCTCATGGGAATGGGAGCTGATACAATAAATAGAAGCAGCTTATTGTTGTTGCTCTCTAGTCTTTGACTTAGGTTACCAGAGCTGTTTCTCTGAGCTCATCCCTCAGTGCTCGTGGTTAATAATCTCTCTGTGCAGAGAAAGTTAGGGCTTCATTTTCAGTTTTGCATTTCTTTCTAGCATGCACTAGCTCAACTAGCTGAGAAATGTCTTGAAATACATTTTGGAGGGAAAAACAAATCTAAACAGGTTATTACTGAAATTGTTGCCTCCCTCCTCCAGCAAACAAAAAGAAAAAAAAAAAAAGTCTCAGGCTGAGTGAAAGACTGAAAAAAAAAATGCACATGAATCAATTATGAAAAAGAGAAAGTTTCTTTGAATGAGGAAAGGCTGATTGGAATTAAGATAGGCTTTGTTCATATCTGCAAGGTACAAGGAGAGGACTTTTCAGTGGAACAGAAAAGGGGGATTTGGGAGTGTTTGGCTGCTTAACGCTATAGTGCTTCAGAGCCCATGTGAAAGTTTGCTGCTAGCTATTAATCATCGTTGTGCCCCTGCAAAGAAGCTGTTACAAAGATGACTATATGTCATTATATTCCCACTGTAAGTAACGAATCAGAGAGCTGGGAAAGTTGGGTAAGAGCGGCTGGCAAACTTTTAAGCGGCGGAATCTATTTAAATAAATTTACATCACATTTGCTACTTTTGCTGGTATGGGAATCATACTTTAAAATGAAACAATATGCTGTGTTCATGGGCCCTGGTCTTTTATTCTCCTGTCTCTGAGCCTGCTTTCCAGGTCAGTCTTTGCCAGCGCTGACAGCACGCTTTTCTCATAGCCTCTCCTTCTCATAGCCTTTGGTTGCTTTCAAGTTCAATTTAGCACAATGAAGTTGTTATGCATGACAGTTTGGAGAGCAGAATAGGTGGTGTCTGAGCCCGCTGTGTCGCTACAAAGTGGGCTCATTCTCTGCAAGCCGGCTCAGTTACTGAAGCCTTGCTGGTGGGACACTGCAGTGGACTTCCAGACGTTCCCATCCTGACGAAAACAATTAGCCTCAAACCGCAAGAAGCCGCGGGGTCGCCCTTTCTTTCAGCGAGACCGCGCCGTTTAATATGCTGCAGTGGATTTCAAATTCGTGTTGATTTATCCTGCTCCACTCTTCTTTTATGGTCTTTACGTGCAGATGTGTAAAGAAACGGTGAAAGTTTGACACTCACACGGTTCAGAAGCTTTACTAGAAATCTAAACCATTGTTTTATATTTATTTTATAAAGAAATAGAGCTGAAACATGTCAGGCTTAATTCCATTAGGCTGAACTGCCTAAAAGAGAGCCCTGAGGTTCCTCAAACAGAACCTGAAAGTGTCTCTTCTGTTAACCATCAGCAACAAGCCAAACAATAAACAGCCCCAAAAGGTTCAAGATGCCAACGGAATTGTCTGCTGCAAGAATACCAAAGAAAGAGCTAAAAATCGTTTATAGATGGTAAATTTTGTATCTATTTAAAATGAGTTCATTTTGAGCCTGTGTTGATGTACCACAAGCCCCTTGTCTACGCCAAGCACAGCTTAGCATGTCTGGCTGTGTTCATTGCTAACAGCATCATGCGCCGCTGAATTCAAAAGTACAGCACAGCTACCAGTCCTGTGGGACAAATATTACTTCATTTTTACATGAACTTAGCTATTAACACAATGATAGCTCTCTCTCTCTTTTTTTTCCTATCAGGCCCTGCTCGCCTTGCTACAGCAAAGCAAGTCAGTTGCACGCTCCTTGGGACTGTAGGCTGGTAACAGATGCCCTCAGTTTCTTAGGTTCCCCAGCAGGAAAGAATCGTCTGTCTAGATTATAGATCTTGCTAATTAATGGCTAAACCCATCAAATAATTCCCATTCTAGATTAAAAATTATCTCAGAGAGTCTTTCAGCAATCCTTCCGTGAAAGACGGCGCTATTCTAATGGTAAGCTGCTCCCACCCCCTTTGCCTCTTCCCACCCTATCCACCCCCTTCTGTTGCTTTTTTATTTTCCCTTAATCTACAAGAACAAAATATTATCTCAATGCCTTCTTTTTAAACTGCTTGGTTTGTCTCTGTGCTGTTGAAAGGTAAAATGAAATTGTACTAGCAAGTGTTTTGTGTCTTACAAATGATTTCTGTTTGTCTCGAGAGCCAGATAATGTAATTAAACTGTCGAGTTTTGCACAACACAAAATACATCTATTACAACTGCAAAAATGTTACAATCTGGTCTAATTGCAGTTTGAGTTTCAGAAGGTTGATTTTTACTACTGCTAATTAGCCTTCCTCCAATAATATATGAGTTTGACTTGGTGTAATTATCAGGCTGTAACAAAAATTAAAATAATCATTGCTGCATTTAAGGCCAGATGTAGACTTCTTGGTCAAAAATGGGAGAGGGAATCAGAATACTTGGTTTCTGATTGTGTCAAACCGCCAGAGCTATTCTTAATGGTTAAACACAGAAAATGTATTCACAAAAGGCCAATCATAATTTTTGCAATATTGCTGCAGCCAAACACTTCCTTTATTAATGAAAGGCATCATGTGAAGTACATTATGGTGTTTCCTCCCTGTTTAAGAAGTAGAAGAATGCAAATGAGTTGTGTCAGTGAGGGGCCAAGTTAAATTACAAAGGTGTATGGTTCAGGAACCAACCTTTAAATTCAGAGTAAGAACCTTTGCTTGACACATTTTATCCAAACAATATGACTTTGCTGTTTCAGCGTGTCATTACTTCTATAAACTTGTTTTGGGGGGTTTTGCTCCCAAGTAACCTGATTTTCCAAAATTTAATTATTGTAACTCCCGTTGACGCCAATAGAAATTGCTGGTTTTACAACATATGCAAATCAGGCAAAATCAGACTCAGAAACCTACTTTTAAGGATTTGTTTTTCACTAGCATGACCTATCCAGAAATAAAGATGCTGATGCTAGAAAAACACCCACACAAACACTAGATAAGTAATGCTGTGATGTTGGTGGTACATTTGTGTTCACACAGACATGCATACAAAGTGGTGGAAAATTTGTTATGCAGATAACCTTGCCATTCTACATTGATTCTCTTTGCTGCTGTTTTTGTTGTTCTACTATTTCAGAGTAATTTAGGTCTGCTTTCTCTTTTCTTAATTTTCTTAACTAATATAGCAGAAAGAGTACTCGGGACAGTTTTATCTGGGTCCAAGCCCTTTTTTCTCTGCAGAGTATCTTGGATCAGACTCACAGTGCTGTCTAAATCATCTCATAGAGTCACAGAATCATGGAATCATATTATGGTTAGAGTTGGAAGGGACCTTAAAGATCATTTAGTTCCAAACCCTGTGCCACAGGCAGGGACATCTCCCACCAGACCAAGTTGCTCAAAGCCCCATCCAGCTTGATTTTGAACCCCTCCCTCCAGGGATGGGGCAGCCACAGCTTCTCTGGGCAACCTGGGCCAGGGTCTCACCACCCTCAGATATCTTCCTGGTACCTAACCTAAATCTTCCTTCTTTCAGTTTAAAAACATTACCCTTCACCCTATCACTGCACTCCCTGATCAAGAGTCCCTCCCTCTCTCTTCTGTAGGCCATTTAAGTACTTGAAGGGGCTCTAAGGTCTCCCCAGAGCCTTTTTTTCTGCAGGCTGAACCCCAACTCTCTTTTTCTGTCTTCATGGGAAGGGTGCTCCAGCCCTGTGATCATTTTCATGACCTCCTCTGGACCCATTACAACACAACTGCTTCCCTTTCTGTGCTGAGGATACCTTCAAGCAGAGCCAGAACACAATGTAGATGGTGTTTCCATCTCCTTGGGACTCAAAATGGTGTTCCTTGTGATCGAATTGAAAGTTTTTGTCTGTTGCCTGTGGTTTTGGGGGTGGATGAAGCATGAAATATCACTTTGAAAATGCACTAGTATACTCACAAGAATATGCTATTTAAATCTGGACTTCTAAGGGTCCAGGTTGCACTGCAACCCACAAAACTGGAAACTACCCAGAAATACATATGGTTCAGTCTAAATCCAAATTCCTAGCAAGGCTGAGTTGCCAAAGTTGACTAACTCATTATGGATCAATGGGAACTCAGTTAATGCCTAATTTGAGACATTGGCTGTTTTGCAAACTGTGGGACATCCTGGCCTTCATCTATATACTGAGAAATACTGGTTTAAAGAAAGCTGGAAGAAGTGGAGAAAAAAAAACTGAAACCTTTTTTATTGCATTGGTGTAGTGTGATGTGGAGTTAAGGCTTATACGTGTAACAACATGGTAATGAACTTCGGAACCTTTGGATTTCCCCCAGTACTCAGCACTGGTGAGGCCACACTTTGAGTATTGTGTTCGGTTCTGGGCACCTCAGCACAAGAGAGAACTGGAGGGGATGGAGCAAGTGCATGGAGGGCCTGGGGCATAAATTTTATGAGGAACTGGGATTGAGGGAGCTGGGACTGTTTAGTTTGCAGAAGAGGAGGCTGAGGGGAGACCTCATCACTCCCTACAACTGCTTGAAAGGGCATTGTAGAGAAGTTAGTGCTGGTCTCTTCTCACAGGGAACTAGCAACAGAACAAGAGGGAATGGCTGCAAGCTGCATCAGGATAGTTTATGCTGGACATTAGGAAAGGATTCTTCCCAGAAAGAGTGGTCAGACACTGGAATGGGCTGCCCAGGGAGGCAGTTGAGTCGCCATCCCTGAATTTGTTTAAGAGTTGATTAGATGTGGCGTCAAGAGAGATGGTGTAGGGGAGAACTTTGTAGAGTAGGGCTGATGATTGGACTCAATGATCCCAAGGGTTTCTTCCAACCTGAATGATTCTATGATTCTATGCACAATCATGACTGAATATAAGAACTGTTTCACTGCCTTGTATGTACAAGGGAAGGATTACACAGTCTAAGTGGGATTAAACACCCTCGACTTTATTTATAAGCACTGCAGAGGAACCACCTACTACTCAATACCATATCTATAAGAAACAACTCTTTGAGCTTTCAACTACACTGGTTTTTGACAAATTAGTTGGATCTCTATCTCAGTGACAGCATTTAAAGGAGTTAGGCCTCCAGCCAGCCGGTCTGTCCTGTGATGGTTGAGAAGGAGGCAAAAAGCCTGTCATCCACAACCAGACCTTTCTGGTTACCCTTCAGAAAAACCTCTCCTGACCTCCTGCTAAACCAGGTGACCATTTGTCCTGTCTGGTGACTTTGAAACCTGCTATTTTGACCATCTTGATGATGGAGAGATTGGGGTTGAAGTTTTCCAGATTAAGTGAAAAAGCTCCAGGTGAGATCTTGCTGGTGAAGCCTAAGACCAGATGGAGGTAGGTGGGACCCTCAGTGGAGGGTCGATTGGTGGACACCTCACCTGGAGGCAACCATTGCTCTCCAGGACCCTCTCACACCTTCACTTGAACATCAGTCATTACCTATGTGACAATATATGTTTTCGTACAGGGCTCCACCATTGCCAATGATGCATGGCTTTCTGCAGCCTATCACATGCCCTGATCAGGCTGGTTCGGAGAGCTGGTGTGTAACTGGAGACAGCTTTCAGCTGGTGCCTATTCACTGGTTTCTGTCAAATTAGTTTGGCTGCCTCGGGCTGGTTCCCAGTGGACTGGAGTCCATATCAGAGAAGGATGGCAACAATTGACACTAATTGGCACCCCTGTCGACCGTCTCGGCAGTTTGCAGCCTCTAGAGGTGGTCCCTCGCCCTCAGACAAGGCAGGCTGGTGGGAAGTTTGCTCTGCTGCAGCCTCTGCCACACCAGCTCCATGACAAAAGAACTCAGTACATGGGAAAGCAGACAGGGGGGGAAAAAAACAGAAGCAAAAAAAAACCCCAAACACATAAGGAAATACCCGTGTAAGGTAAAACCTCTATTTTTGAGTAAAGCACTTAGCAACCAGCAGCTTTTGATACACAATTAATGTGATGGTGATTTACTGTGGTGGTGAGGTGAGGTACATTTCAAGCCCTTGATTCAAGCATCAAGACAAACACCAAAATAAACATCTCCTAAGCAAGATCAAAGGAAACAAACTTTCCTCTGGCCCCACTGTGAAAACAGCAGTAAAAGGAGTTTTAAAGTTTCCTGTAGCACATTCTATATTTCACCCTCTGTACACTGGTTTCCCAAAATCAAAAGTTTTCAATTAAAGACTGTGCTTACAGGTAAAGCACATTTTGGAATCTTTTGGAATAAAGAATCATCAGCAGTCTTTGCAGGGCTTGTGCAGGAAAGCAGTTAATGAAGACACACATTTGCTGTTTTCTGTATCAGCCTACTTTACTACCACATCTGAGAGAAGCACCACAACTTAAGTTGTCTTCCAAAGTTTGGCAAGCTTCAATAGATTCATTAGTGGGTTTTTCTTTAGGACCAACGAAGCTTAAAGAGCCCCTAACAATGGAGCTAATCACTGTCTCTTCCCTGACCCAAGCTTATGTTTTCGCCTTTTTCACTGCAGACTCTATTTATGAGCAATGGGATTTCAGAACAAATAAATATCTGCCTTTTTTTTTTTTCCCCTTGCTTAAGTCTTTTGTGTATATTTTTTCTTTGCAGCCGCCTGCATTTAAACTGGCGCGGCAAATGGCAGGGTTCTTCAGGTAATCTTTCATGGGACACAAATGGCCTAGCATTAGAATGCAGATAACGTTACCTCCATTAGAGAGCACCAGGGGAAACTTTAAAAAGCTGTAGCTCCATGTTTGGATGAGAGAGGCGAGCCCACGCTGCCGGGCGAGCTGCAATTTTCAATGGCTCCACTAATGAATAAGCGCGAGACTGTACCCACAGCCCCGAACAAGCACCCGGGCTGTGCGCGCGGGGAGGGCAATGGTGTCAGTTGACGGGCTCTTTGTGGAGGCTCTAAAACACCCTCCAAAACACGGACAATGAAGCCGTGACAGCCCTATGTCAGCAGTCACCTTGAACCTCAACTGGTCCCACCGTCCCGGTGACTGCAGCTGCCTCGTGGACCTGCACGGATGGATGGATGGATGGATGGATGGATGGATGGATGGATGGATGGATGGATGGATGGAGGATGGATGGATGGATGGATGGATGGATGGATGGATGGATGGATGGATGGACGGATGGACATACCTTTATGTCATTTCCCCTGCCCCTTGCCCTGAAATGGCAATTTCAACACGCAGAGAGACCCTGCTAATAAGCACCAGGGAGCATTCACTTATTAACAACGTTGCTAATGATATGCTCAGCATCCTAATCAGGCCCTCTCTGGCATTTGCACAACAGAAAACAGAAAGCAAAAGGAAAGCCTGATGAAGATGATCAAATATTGCCCATCAGCATCTGCATCCAGAGGAGGCACAAGATGTTTCGCTGCGAAGGGAGGGATTTTCTTCTTGATGTGAGTGTTGCCTTTTGGAAATCACTTCTTTTACTGATGCAAATGGCACATGATCGGTTAAAACACTGTGAGGAAGAGGCAATTAGCATTTGTCATGCTGTATTTTCTAATGGAAAGCAACAGAAGTTTCCTAAAGGTGAGCCTTGTGGATTACGCATGAATAATATACCGTTAGATGTACACAGGCAGACACACACAGTAGGCAGTGGAGACTTGCAGAGCTCTTTGTGGCAAAGCATGTTGGTATAGATCATCAGCAGCACTCCTTTGCTATAGGTAAACAAGCTGGCATCCTCTATGGAGGACATGGTTTGGCCACTCCTGTCTTCCCCTCCCTTCCAGGAGGGATGCCAGGACAAACGTTCATGCTGAGCAAGGCAGAGTCCTCCCCTAGGCTCCTCATGCCCATCTCATGTAGTTACCCAGGCAACATGGCAAATTGCTTTTTAGAGTGGGAGGGGATAACATACAAACAGTTAGTCTCTTTTGTTTGCACTGAATATCAGTTTACTGAGAGCCTGGCCCAGGTTGCCCAGAGAAGCTGTGACTGCACCATCCCTGGAGGGGTTCAAAGCCAGGTTGGATGGGGCTTGGAGCAACCTGGTCTGGTGGGAGACGTCCCTACCCAGGGCACAGGGGTTGAAACTGATGGTCTTTAAGATCTCTTCCAGCTCAAACTGTTATTTGATGCTATGATTCTATGATAAATTGATATCAGGAAAAAAATTTCATGGCATAGAACAAAGACTTTTCTCCTTTCTCAAGCATCTGGCCCATGACTCCAAGACACTGAGCAGTTGCACAGCCTGTTTGTAAGCTTATAATTTAGGATAAAGCTGAAAGCAAGTCTGGTTTTGATTTACCAAGGCAATGCTGTCTTATTTCGGTCGCATCCTTTACATCTGGTAGACAGCAATGGAGGATAGTATTTGGAGAGATGTTACAAACAACTCAAAATGGATCACAGGTCATGAGCAATGTCTGGCTGGGACCACGTTTTCCAGAAAGTAGGAGATAATGAGAGAATTTTTGCTGACTGTTAAGGGGAGTCAGACAAGGTCCTCTTTGGCTCTGTACAAGGAGAAAAATGTAATGAGGAATTATCCCACAAAAAATGTTGAGACTTATTTTAAAAAAGGGGGGTTCAGAATTTGGATTTTTTTCAGTGAAACACCAAGACCAAAAAAAATTATCTGGTTTTGGTGTTTTTATTTTTTTCCCAGACACAATTTTTGCATTAAAAATTGCTGACTCAATTAATAAACATTGTTGATCTTCATACTCAGTGGCACATTCTGGTAAAAAAGAATAACACTTTTCTGAAAATTTTAGTTTTTAAAACACTTTTAGTATTTGAAAGTAACATTTTAACAGAAGGTTATCATAAACCATGTAATATTTGTGATTTGGTAGAATATTTAACTTATGGGTTGAAATAAGCACCTTAAATTCTAACATTTCCTGACTGTAAGCAAGACAAGTTGTCTTGCCATTTGACTACCAAATGTACAATAGCACAGCTGTTAAGAAAAAGAGAATTTGTTAAACAAGGACATTGTGAACAGATAAATTGGAGTCTGCCCCTCAAGGAAGAGAATTCACAGCTATTGCAGAACATGCAAATTGTGCAAAAACTTTGCGCTGTGATCTGGGCAAACGTTTAGTCGTAATGAAATCAAAGTATAATGAGCCACTGCTTTTCTAAGTGCACGAGGAAACGAGTCAGACTGGTACTTTTCTGCCTTACATAAACACAATAAAGTAGGATGGCAGCAAGTACAACTGGAAGAGTTCCCCTAAAATCCACCTGAGCAGCCTCCATAAAATGGAAAGAAGGGAGGCTCAAGGCTGGGAAATCACACGAGCCCCCACAGCATGCTTTTCTGGAGGTTTTCCAGGGAATTCTGCAAGGAATTGCTAATTTGTCAGTCTTAGCTTCCATCCTTAGCTTCCATGCAGCTTCCCAAATGGCCCTGTGAGCTGCTCCTCACCACACCAGGAGGGGCTTTGCCAGGGTGACTTCAAAGCCACATTATTGTGCACTTACACTGCAGGACTCCACAGCCAGAGCACTTTCTACCTGTCACTGGTCTGAAGGATCTGCTGGATCCACAGCCTTGATCCCATTCCCTCTGCATGGGCTAGTTTGGTCCCTTAGAGAAGAACATGGAGATTATTATGGCCCTCTCAAGATTTTTCTCTCTCTTAAGCAGAATACTTTTGGGAGCAGAATACTTTTGGGAGCAGAATACTATGGTTTTATAATTTTAGCCAATATTAACTGCATGTGCAGTGTTGGCACAAAAGTGGGGTGAATAAAGTGGCATGAATAAAATTGTTTTATCTTCTAGTGAGGAAGAAAACATGTCAGTTGGCTTTGTCTGCCAGCAGAACGTCTGGGAAAAAGTAATTAAGGTGGGTTGTGGCTTACTGCATACGCGTAAAAGGAGTTCTCAACTCCTGTGTGCTATCACCCTGCACTTCCCTAGGAGGCAGAACGTGACCTAAGCACAGGGGATGGTCAATGTCCTTGAGCTCTCCTGCAGGCACAGGTTTGCAGGGAGAGAGGGGCAATTTGCCACTGGAAGAGGTCACCTGAAGATTACGGTTCTCTGGAGCAAGAGGTGAGCAAAATAAAAAAATAGTGACTTCCTAGAAGCGTCTCTGGCAAGAATCAGTGCACTATACTCACTTCTACAAGATGCCATATGAGCAATCAAGCCCTAAGAGGACTCCACAAAAACAATGCACTTGTGTATTCCCTTATAAAATTAGTAACTCAGTAGCTTTTCCTGCACCAACACTTTAGCAGGATCTTTATTCCTTTCAAGGGGCACTAGTGCTTTTCATAAAAGAGAGATGAGATTATTAGAACACAGTAAAATGAACACTTAGGAATATAGGTAAGTTTCATGACACAAGTAGTCCCATGGAAGGCAATGAAGCTTTGCATGCTTCACTGTTTGCAATTCCAGGCACTTGGTGCTATCTCTTTTCACTTTGAATCATTGAGGTTTATCTGAATTATGTTCACTCTCTATATATAAATTATCTGAAGATTTTTTTTATATTTATATTGACACTTATACAGTTATGGTATAAATTTTATGAATGCCAGAGAGCAAAGTACCTTTTCGAAATAAACTGGCGTTCATCAGAAACTGACATCTCTGCAAACTGCTTCTGTTTCTCTCACATTCACATTTATTGTATCTGGGCTTAATCCTGCAAACAATTACTTACCTCACTAACTTTATCCATGGACGGATTCTCATGGTGGTTTGAGGGCCTATCCTTGCCAAAACTTGCACATGTGAGCACTCTCCCCCCAGAAGAGAGCTTTCTGAGTAATAATTTCCCCTTGAGGGACTTTCACATGACACTTAAATCTAAGAATAGACTCCTTCATTCAAATCTGTCAGTGTTTCATCGGGAAGATATTTGAGGAAATAAATAGATAAATACTAATTAATTGGCAGAGCATGCAGGTAGCTAAATTAAATTTTAAATACAGAAAGATTTATGAATTAAATTCAGTCTAATAGGTCACTGCAATGCCTACAGCTGGAGCATTCATTTTTGCTAGCCCACATGCAGACACACTCAGCAGATTTGATTTAACACAAATGTATGTGGTCACATCTGAAAATACACCAGCCTTCATGAAATAGTAAAGAAGCATTTTTCATGCACTAGTATGGCAGGTTACCCAGAGGAACCTAATAAGGCTGCAAAATATTTCATTTAGGTTAAGAACACTTCATGGGGCGAAGTACGTGTCTGTGCACAAGCAGCTAAGGATGAGACTCACCCTTTCCCACACCCAGGGTGAATAAGGTTTGGGCTAATGGTTTTGGGTTATGGGTGACCACCTGGGCACGCTCATTATGGGGGGCATTCTGGCCACTGCATCCATCCTGACAGGAACAGAACGACCAAGAAAAGGACTTTCACAGAATGTGACTCGTTGGGTTTGATAATGGTGCATGGATTTGGGTCATGCCATGCTTCTATCAGAGAGGTATTGCACAACTGGAGTTTTACAAATCACAAGTATTGAAACAAGAGAGGATGACACATTGAAAGCAACAAAATCTATTGTTACAGTACATACATTGCTCAGAATATTAAACAATGTATGTATAATTACACTTGTGATGAATATTTTAAAAATAAGCATACAGATGAACATTTTAAATCCACTTTGTGGCAGCCCACAAATTGCCAGGGCTGGGCAATTTGACAGTGGATAAATCCCACAGGTAGCACACAGGACTGGTATCTTCCCTCTGCTTCTCACACAGTTGCAGAGGAAAACACAGGAGGATGGTGCTCTTGTAAGGCAGCCTGTGATTCAACAGCACCATTTTGGGCTACCCAAAGGAAGGGTGGCCTGAGCTCTCCTAATAGATTTTTCTTTGTCCCTCTCATACTTAAAAGAGCAGCCACACACATCTACAGCACTTCTCCAGAAGGAAAAGTGTCTCCCAATTAAACTTCAAAGTCCAGGGGTTTGCACCACCCAACTGAGTGCCTCACTGTGTCCTGTGTGCTGCTGAAGAGAAACCTGTTCTGGCTTCTCATCTGGGGACCCGATGAGAGCATCGGTGGCTGTGGAGGCAGAAAAGCTGACCGAACGTGGCTGTATGAACTGATGGGGGGAACCTGAAGGTGGCCACACAAAATGAGAGCCAGAAAGATGGAGGAGGACTTCAACAGTAAGGATGCAGGAAAATCCTCCATGGGTGGAAAAGAAGAGGGGATGGGAGACAAAATGTAGAAAACAAGAGGCAGGGGATGAGGGGAACACCTCTGGAGGTAAAGCCTATACAAGACTGGCAAAAAAAACCCAGCGATACAGAGCAAGAGGAAATAGCAAAGTCCCAGGAAATAATAAATTACATCTGTGAAAATTAATAGAAACTTAATAGAACCTAATAGAAAGATCAGTGATGCATAGGAAACTCTAGGGATGGATGTGTCTGCAGCACAGTTCCACGGTTAGTACTAATCCTTTTGTAAGGAAGGTGAGTAACAAACGTGAAGTGGCTCCTGCAAAACAGAAGGTCCAGAGACAGACCATGTTGCTATTTCCATTTCTATATTGCTGCCAAATTTGAAGGGGGTGGAAAGTCAAGAGAGTGTGGCCTCCAGTATTTTATGTCTCTGTAAATTTCTAAACCAGCCCCGACAGGGCTGACTCTTACTCTTAGGTCATAAAGACTGATTGTTTTTTGCCTGAGGAATACACTATAAAGCAGGTATTTCCAAAATACCCCCCACAGGCAGAAAGGCTGAATTTCCTCAAGGGACTGCAAAAGCACTGTACTTTGGGCATCAGTTAATACATTTTTTGCTCTGTGAAATGCAGAGCAGATGCTTTTGGAGCTGGCCACCTCATCCTGCTTTGCACTGGTTTGAGAGGAGCTTATTGGGGGTGGATAGACATGAGTCAAACCTGCCCAGTGCCTGCTTCCCCACCTTCACCTAGTGCTCCACCTGCCCTCTGCCATAGGCCAGACTGGTGAAGAGAACTCCTCTGGATAATATCAGTATTATCTTCTTCAGAGCCCACCCAAGACATCCTCCCAGCCATGGCTTGGTGTTCGCCAGCTCTATCTGCACCTGTATGGCCCTCCCACCTCATCTCACAGCACAACCATGCTTCTTGGTTGTTATTTACACAAGGACCTTCAGTGTAATGCACAAGCATTAACAATTTAAACACTCTGACAGTCTGGCAAGGCAATAAATGTTTCCCTTTGCATGTATTTCAGTGGACATGAACTTATCTACCAGACTCAATTTGGCCTCATGAAGCAGGCCATGTCAGAAAACCCATTCTCAACACCAGAGCAAAATATTGCTCCAAAAGCCACCAAAAACCATGGCAAGAAAGTTCTGTTCATTTTCTCTCCCATGCAACAAAGCACTTAAACCCATGTATATCTTTAACTTTGAGAACACACTTTAAGTTTTTCCTGATCCTGAATTCATCTCAGATTTGCTGCTAAGTACACAGTATCTTGCAGGATTGTTCCAGTGAATTTGCCTGGACTTTTAATATTCCTTTCAGAGTCTAATTCCACAATTTTCACTCATCCTACATGTCCTTGACTAAACAAGTAGTGCTGGTGAAGACTACTCACAGGAGTACTGGAGAAGTAAGTAAAAAATGGCATGTTCAAAACCTTATTAAAAGACTCATTATAACCAACATAGCAATATGTTATCTTAGTGGCTTTTTATTCCGCTTTGTTTCTTATCTTTCATAGTAAAGATGGAGAAATGGAAACTCAAACTTTATGAATTGTTGCTGGGGGTGGTTTTGCTTAAGCTTTGCAAGAATGCATCTGTTGTTTTGTATTATGCTTGCAATTTTCTTGTGTATATTCATTTTTTATAGTAGCACTGTAGCAATACATGAAAAATATAAAATATTGCTTATAGATACAAAAATTTTGAGGATAATGCATATATTTATGTACACATTTGTATATAATATAGTAAATATAGAGAAAGAGATAGGTATGCTTATATGTGTGTGTATTTACATATTTACTAGGCTACTGCATATATTCATATATATGACTACATAATGACATTAGTAAGCATATGTGTATATATGTACTTTCTTTTTAAAAAAAAAATCTGATTTTTTTCAAAGACTTTGGGACATATCTTTCTGCCCTCAAGTAAAATAGAGATAGAAGGGAGACGCTATCACAATATTTATTTTGAAAACATTTCAATAACTTCCTCAAAAGACTGTGCATATGCAAGCTACTTAAAGCATAAAATATACAGCCATTCTCTCTGTTGGTTCATTCTCTCTGGAATTTGAAGGCTGCAGTACTGCTGACTGGTCAGCAAGGGAGTTTTCAAACAGTGGTTATCTTAAAGTTCTCTGTAAACCTGGCATTAACAACCATGTATCTAAACACAAGAAATACATGAAATGGTAGCACTATATACAGGCTGCACTTGGAGTATTTTATTTATATAGGATACTAATGTAAGTTATGACCTCAAAGTATACCCTCAATAGTTAGCATCTGCTAAAGAACACTTTCAGGTGCGGTTTTTATCAATCTTATAATTGTATATATGACCAGAAACCCTTTAAGAGACATATAGAATCATAGAATCATTCAGGTTGGAAGAGGCCCTTGGGATCATCGAGTCCAGCCATCAGCCCTACTCTGCAAAGTTGCCCCCTACACCAGATCTCCCAACACCACATCTAATCTACTCTTAAACACATCCAGGGATGGCAACTTCACCACCTCCCTGGGCAGCCCATTCCAGGCTCTGACCACTCTTTCTGGAAAGAATTTTTCCTAATGTTCAACCTAAACCTACCTTCCTGAGAGTGATGAGGTTTCCCCTCAGCCTCCTCTTCCACAAACTAAACAGTCCCAACTCACTCAATTGCTCCTTATAAGATTTGTTCTCCAGGCCTTTCACCAGCTCTGTTGCCCTCTGTTGCACTCGCTCCAGCCCCTCCAGANGCCTTTCACCAGCTCTGTTGCCCTCTGTTGCACTCGCTCCAGCCCCTCCAGATCTCTCTTGTGTTGAGGTGCCCAGAACTGGACACAATACTCAAGGTGTGGCCTCACCAGTGCTGAGTACAGGGGGACAATCACTTCCTTGCTTCTGCTGGTCACACTGTTCTTTATGCAAGCCAGGATGCCCTTGGCCTTCTTGGCCACCTGGGCACAATGCTGGCTCATATTCATCTGCTTGTACCCAGCACCCCCAGGGCCTTTTCTGCCAGGCAGTTCCAGCCACACTGCCTCAAGCCTGTAGCCATCCATGGGGTTGTTGTGGCCCAAGTCAAGGACCTGACACTTGGCCTTGTTGAAGTCCATGCCATTGACATCGGCCCGTGGATCCAATCTATCCAAGTCCCTCTGGAGAGTTTCCCTGCCCTTGTGTGGATCAACACTCCCACATAAAGTGATCTACGAAACAGTGCAGTTGTACTTTCTATAATTCTCACATACATATTAGCTGTAGTTCTAACAATATGTTTAACTATACGGCAATTGATAACAAATTTAGATTCTGTTAAAACAAAGTTCACTTGTTTTTGTCAAGAAAAATATGATCTACTGGTGGCAAGGTGCACTAATATTGGCCTTATGTTACTGAACACCAGTACTGGCTTTTAGTGATTTTATTTAACTATTTTGGCCTTCCTTGAAAATAACTGCAGGGCTACTGCTTAGTTTAATAACAAAAACAACAACAGTAAAAGCATCTATTTTTGGTATTGAATCAGCGGCTTCACAGAAATAGCACAAAAATCACAACAGGGGCTTCTGACTAGTAAGCACAGTACCAAACAATATCGTGAGGGTTATTACTAAAAGTAGGCTTTTTGTTTTGCCTCTAGTCTCTCTGAATCTGCAGAAGCTGTTCTCAATTAAAGACATTTAATTTCAATAGGCCTTAAATAATAAAAACCTGACAAAACACTAGGTCATCGTGTGTTGAAAAGGTAAGGCTAATCCTCACAATAGCAATCCACCTTCTTATTTTTGTGAAACAAAATAAAAATAATGATGTGTGATAACCATACTAAAAATGGAGAAAATGAAACAAGGCATATATTCACAGAGATCCCAGGGGTTGGAGTCCTGGTGAAATAGGTCTTGTTTTTGCAATTCAAATGCATCATAAGGACTTCTTCTTGCCACCTGGGCGGAAGAGAGGCAGTATATGGAAATAAATATACTGAAATATAAGTTCTGGTAAATGTAACATAAGAAGAGCACTTTAGGCTGTTAGGGACTTGGTGTTACGTGCCAGCACTCATAAAACTGTGTGTTGTTATCTACTTCAAATATTTATGCTTTTTTTGTTTCTATAGCAGGGCATACTTGGAAAGGAGCTGAACTTCGCAAACAATTCTCAAGTCGTCCCTGTACGATTTTTTTTCTGTCCAAAGCAGAAAATATAAAGGTTGGTTTTGCAAAATTACTGTTTAAAAATCAGATGCTTCTCCAAACAACATACTGTCTACATCCTTCTGTGTCATTGTCTTCTAGCTACCTTTGTCAAACATGCACCTGAGTTTTCAAAGGTAGGGACAGATTATGGCTCTTTCTTGTAGAGGTTCTGTGCACACCTTGTAGATCAGCAAACACATCATTCAATTAAGGCTTCCTTGTTTTCTTTAGAGTACTAACAGTGAAAATATCCTCTACCAGTATCCTGTGGTTAACTGATAGCTAAAAGCAGCATAAACAAACAGAAGCTTCGCATTAGGTCTACACACAGCACACCCTTCTGCGGGTGACTGATTACTTACAACAATGAAAATAGCTGTGGCATCATGCCTGTCAAACTTCCTGGCTGCTATCAGGTAGATATTTACTTAGATATTTACATGTGTCTGTGCAAGAAGCACCTGAGAGTTGTTTCTCAGTGTTCAACCTCTCCTCGTGTATACTGACCTATGAAAACATAAAACCACTGGCACCAAAACAGAAATATTTCTACATAATATCCATCTATATCTTCATCTTATGAGTGTAAACACTTAAATAACCTCCAGCCTACAAATTATCTATTGATATAAATTTAGCAAAAATCTTTGCCTGCATTTTGCCCCAGTTCATTGTTCTGGTGATGTACATTCAAGCACAAAATCTCACACAGGTTTAAGGGTATCTTTACGTTAAAACATGCCCAACACAAGGCCAGATCCCAAGTCCTTGCTGAGGATGGAATTCTACACAGATTCACAATTTACACACATTATCAATGTTTAAAGCTAACCTTCCTGTGCAAACAGCATCTTTTACACAATTGGAGACCAAAGCCATAATTCTTCAAACTGCAAACACAAGATTCCTGGTGGAATCCCACCACAAATGGGATACGCAAAAGGTTTTTGGGTCAGGACCCCAACTGAAGGGCCACCTTGCTCTGAGTGCAGAGAGGTGAGGCAGAATGGGAGGACCAGCCTGTAAGCCCTTTGCTCAGGGCGAGCAGCTTTTGGCCCCACCAGAAGCACCACTGAAGCTGGTGGAGCTGCTCATGAGGAAGAGCATCGTATGGGGAGAAAAGCTCGTAGTCATCTTGGGAGTAACTGAGGGCCACCGCATGCTTGTGTTGGTCCTGAGGAGTAGGCTGAGTTTGACAACACACAACGGCCTATGCAGTTGTTCACTCAAAAATCTGTGTTCATCCATGCAATTCTATTAGCAGGGTGTGTAAGTGAACACTTTGGACAGCAGGGGTGCAATGTTGTTAATACCAACTCTTTCGAAGAACACGTCTGTGGGCTCTGATGGTAGCTGTTGGCAGAGCTGTTGCAAATACAGGTTTTGACAATCATGGTTTGCCAGGTTAGGGCTATGTGGTTGTGGCAAGATGTCTAAAAAAACCACAGAAAGCACCACTTTGCCCATGTCACACTCTTCCCCTTAGGAAAAAAAAAAAAAAGAAAAAAAAAGAAAAAAAAAAAACAAACAAAACAAAAACCCAACAAAAACAGCTGGAATGCCCTATGCAGCCATCCCTGGGTGGCAGGACCTCATTGGGGGCAAACACACGCAGGTGTTAACGAGGCCTAATCTTCCCCTTTTGTGTTTGCTTCTTCATTAGGCTCTAACGGGGGTGCTTCTGCCCTCAGTGCTGGAGGTTTGATGAGAAGATGGTATGACAGGCTTGGCTTCTCCCCCTGCAGCTGGCACCCCCGATGCCAGAAGCCGGAGCTGGCGGCGGCGGGGAGAGAGGAGAGGCTCCTCCGGAGCAGGGTCTGACCGTCAGTTTCCCACCCGCCTCCCAGAGCCCTGCTCCCTCCCCGAAGCCCCTTAATGAGAAGCAGAGGACAATGCCAGTATTGTTGTTTCCATTTGGGATCTGGTGGAAAGAACAATCGCTGTTTACCCAAGCAGCCGCGCTGCCCAAACCCTGCCGATAATTACTTCTAGAGCCAGTGATTAACTCTGCTCTCCGCTTTTGGCACAAAAACCGCTATTGAGCCAGGGGCAGGTCAACCTTTCTGTCTCTTCTGGTCTTCTAACAGCTGGAATATTGCCTGGGCCTTGTCTGGGGTGAAGAAGTGAGGATGCACCTGAATGGCCGTGTGGGGTGAGAGGGTGAGGAACCCACACGGTGCTGGAAATGCAACCCTTTCCCACCCTTACCATCCCATCCACCCCCCTCCTGAAATAAGAAAAGACCATTTTGGAAAAGCACTCCTCCAGTTTCTCACTCCTGGCTTCTCACTCCTGGTAATTTAAAAATAGATAAATAAATAAATTATATATATATATATATAAAAAAGCTTTCTAATCAGCACAGGTGCCTCCCAGCAATTTTATCCTGGCTAAATTTCTGCTGCAAAGCACACAGCACGAACCAGCTCACAAACCCCCTGAGCACCACGAGAGCAGCGCCAGGGACTTCGCTTTGCTTCTTGTAAACCAAACCCAAAAAAACAAGGGGCCGGAGCCAACAGTTGCTGAGTCTATTTTGAGGATGCTGGTAATAATTTTAGGATGGCAAAGCATTCGGTCTGTCCTCACCCGGCCCTCCCTTCACAGTCATTGTCGTCCCCCACCCACCGCCACCAGGCAGTCTGCTGCTAGCTCTATGCAAAACACCATCATGAATATGTGTAATTATGGAGATTCATGGTAATTTTTCAGGGTTATCCGATGTGACGTTTATAGGACAGCAGCATGCATCAATTTAAATGGGAGTGACAAAAATCTTATCCTTTTTATTTCTGTAGTATTTTTAATATTCCCTTGGCCCCTCCTGGGAGCAGTGTGAACTGGTAGGGAATTTGAACAAAATGTTTTAAAAATCAAACACTTTTACCAGCATGCTACTTTTTAAAGCTGCAGGTTTTTAATGTCTGTGGTGTGCACACATGTAAGGTTGTCTTACCTTAATGTCAGTTATTTATGTGAAATGAGCAAAAGTCTTTCTGTAGATATTTTACATGGTGTTATTTCGTCCCNGAACCCACACGGTGCTGGAAATGCAACCCTTTCCCACCCTTACCATCCCATCCACCCCCCTCCTGAAATAAGAAAAGACCATTTTGGAAAAGCACTCCTCCAGTTTCTCACTCCTGGCTTCTCACTCCTGGTAATTTAAAAATAGATAAATAAATAAATTATATATATATATATATAAAAAAGCTTTCTAATCAGCACAGGTGCCTCCCAGCAATTTTATCCTGGCTAAATTTCTGCTGCAAAGCACACAGCACGAACCAGCTCACAAACCCCCTGAGCACCACGAGAGCAGCGCCAGGGACTTCGCTTTGCTTCTTGTAAACCAAACCCAAAAAAACAAGGGGCCGGAGCCAACAGTTGCTGAGTCTATTTTGAGGATGCTGGTAATAATTTTAGGATGGCAAAGCATTCGGTCTGTCCTCACCCGGCCCTCCCTTCACAGTCATTGTCGTCCCCCACCCACCGCCACCAGGCAGTCTGCTGCTAGCTCTATGCAAAACACCATCATGAATATGTGTAATTATGGAGATTCATGGTAATTTTTCAGGGTTATCCGATGTGACGTTTATAGGACAGCAGCATGCATCAATTTAAATGGGAGTGACAAAAATCTTATCCTTTTTATTTCTGTAGTATTTTTAATATTCCCTTGGCCCCTCCTGGGAGCAGTGTGAACTGGTAGGGAATTTGAACAAAATGTTTTAAAAATCAAACACTTTTACCAGCATGCTACTTTTTAAAGCTGCAGGTTTTTAATGTCTGTGGTGTGCACACATGTAAGGTTGTCTTACCTTAATGTCAGTTATTTATGTGAAATGAGCAAAAGTCTTTCTGTAGATATTTTACATGGTGTTATTTCGTCCCCTACGCGTAACAATGGAGAGTAAAACGTCTCTTGTATTGGACTGCTTTGTGAAGATTAGTTCGATCTGTCTAATTACTTCAGTAAGCTGATTACCCACCTGGTAGATGGATTTAGCACATATTTCTTTTTTCTTTTAAGCACAGACTTTCAAAACTGTGACATTAAATCATTTGCTGTCAACTGTGGCGAGCTGCAATTGTGTTCCAGATCTGTTGTACCTCTGAGAGGTTTGGGTACATTGCTTATTAGAAAAATTAATTGGGATCTAGTCTAAAAATGTACAGTTTATTATGCTTACTAACTGTTCTTCATATTTTGGGTGGCTAGCACGTCTGCTAGACCTTCAAATTCATTACATGATTTAATGATTTAATTTTTTAAGATGGGTAAAGTTACTCATAGGTGAAGGCGGAGTGTACTGCAAGGCCTCAAAATATCAGCGGACACCCACCACACATTAGTGTGCAACACCAAGACTGAGAGATCTAGCTTTTTGTGAAAAAAAATAGTAAAATTGCCTCCTATACTGCAAATTGCAATATTACTGGATATTGTTATAGAGTCAATTAATTCACATTAAAAAAAAACTGTGTTGTTTACATTAGCACATGACTCAAAATAGTCACAAAATACACAGCATCATTACTGTATGAATCCTTCAGTCTTAACAGAAATTATGCCTCGGCTATACACCTAAGCAGAAAAACTGTTGCAGGACACATTAAAGAGAAAACATAACACACTAATTTTATTCATGTGTTAGCAATAACACAAATAAGTTCTTTAATAGAACTTACTTGATCTTCATAAAATTCAAGAATACATTTCACCACCTTTCTTAAATTCATGAATACACCACAGTATTTATATTTGGGAAAATAGATCGGGACTTTTTGTTGTTTCATTAATCATTTTGTAAGCTGTTTTTTGTTTTTTAAGGTATTTTTAATGGGCATAAACTCAATCCTGTCACAGAATCACAGAATCACAGAATATCAGGGATTGGAAGGGACCTTGAAAGATCATCCAGTCCAATCCCCCTGCCGGAGCAGGAACACATAGATCAGATCACTCAGGAACACGTCTAGGTGAGTTTTGAATGTCTCCAGAGAAGGAGACTCCACAGCCTCCCTGGGCAGCCCCTGCCAGTGTTCAGTCACTCTCACTGTGAAGAAATTTTTCCTCATATTTAACTGGAATCTCCTATGTCCTCCATATGCAACGATGCAGCAGAAGAGGAGCTCACTGAAAGTCCTGTCTTTCATTGTTGTGCAAGATCTTGGGTTTAGTTGGGGAAATCAGACACGAGGTTTTTTTTCTTCATTTGCTCTGAGTATGTATTTTTGAGTTTGGCTGCCACAGAAATGGCTAAAGTCTGCCCATGTTCTCAAAGGGTCTGTGCCTAGAGACCCACACATGCCCACCAAGAGATGTCCCACAGAGGTGCTCAGCGTCCTGGGAGACATGGGGCCAAACCAAACATCAGGGCATGGTTCCTGTTTGATCTAAACCATCACAACTTCATTGAATGCAATATTGTAGGGAAAACTCTAGGGCTTCAGCCCTATACAGTCTAGGTGCATGTTTTTGATGTCTGCACACCCTAACTCTTGTAGAATCAGCCTTGAGCTGCTTTCACGACTCAGGCCGAGCAAAGTTTCAAAACCAGTTGAGCGAAGGCCAGAGATTTGGGATCTGTGTTTAAGTGGATATGTCAGCTAAGGCCGTGATCCTGCAATCCACTAAGCAGCTCAGAGAAGGCAATGACACCGTTCAAGCATCAGAGCTACTGGGAGGACACGTCTGGGGAGCAGCACCTTGAGAAAAAAACCCTCTTCCTCTAAATTGGTGGCAAGTCAAAGCAATGCCCAAACTCTCATTAAGAAGACCTATTAATAATAAAAAAAAATCATTAAAATATTGGGTTATAGGTTATTATCACAACCAGCTATTGAGACTGGTGTGCTAAGCATCACCAAAATATTTTATGAAGCTTTCATAATGTGCTCATTTTGATGCTATGTTATAAATCCACGGCATGCACATACACGTATCAGCTGCTTGAGTTTCTGATGCTGCTTGAAAAATACTAATTGAGGCATAGAGCAGGTAAAAACCCGAAGGCAGCAAGGTGTATGGTTCCTCTTACGCAGCTTTTCAAGGTTTGTTCTAATCTGCCTCTAAAACCTTGATCTAAAATTTAATTTATGGGAAGTAAACTTTTGGAATTAACTGAGCATGTTTTCCAAACGCCACGTGGTGGATGTGATAGACATTTTCTTCAGAATTACTGGGGAGCAAAACACAATAATTTGGTGGCAGGCATGTGTCTGGTAATCGTGTGAGATAGATTCATAAGAAATACAGGAAATATACGTATTTACTGTTGGTGCTAAGGCAGCCTTTATTTATCTTAGGAGATTTTTCATCTATGAGTGGAAAACAAACTTTCCCTCAAGAGGCCTGTGAACCCAATAATAAATGCCAGGTCTAAATCCCATATGGAAATCCTCCAGGTTTAATCCTGGATATGCTCTGGGATGCAAATGAGGGCGGGATGTTTTCCCCCCCCAATCCTGCTGTCACACGGGCAGCCAATTTACCAGGGCAGGGGCACACTGTACGTGCTGCTGCGGGCTCTCACGCACCTCCCCCTCACCCCAAGACTTGGTCTCAGCTGCCTGCCTTTCACTGAAAAACCACAGACCAAGGAAACATATCAGTAATAGCGCCCTGTAAATTAATTTCACATTCGATGCGGGAATAAAATAAAAAAAGAAGAAAAAAAAAAGAAGGAAAAAAGGGGAAAAAATAAAAAGGGGAAAGGGAAAAAAAAAGGAAAAAGAAAAGAAAAACACACCCACCCACCCTCAAACCCCAAAAGCTTACAAAAGACATTGGAAACAAAAGCCACTCAAGACCCGCTCTACATCTAGCCTGGATTTGAGAGATGTGGAAGGTGGTTATTCTCCGGCAAGCAACGCACTCAGCCCTTCTCCTCTTTGTTAAGACAACTCAGACCCTCTTTGTTAAAGCCACAGCCCCCATCGCCAAGTAAACAGAAAAATACCTTATACTTCCCCAAAACAGCCGCCCTGCAGCCGAGTAACACTGCAGAAGTGCTAACGCTAGCTGCGGGCTTGGCTTGTGTCCCTTAAAACCACAATTTTTAAAAACAGGCAGTTGTTAAATGTTCAGTTGGAACTATGAATGTTAATTTGCTGCTAATAAGGTGTGCTACGTAATTAAGACATAAATAATTTGATGCTGGTATTTTATGATTGGCAAGCAGCCTGGTAAACATGCGAGGCAGGCAAACCCTGCTGCATCTTGAAAATATCATGAAAGTAAACATTCTATTTTTTTCCACTATACTTGAAGCTACAAATCTTTTTTCCTCCTTTTTTTTT
>VZTM01029459.1:8338-21491 GCA_013400555.1 Jacana jacana | reverse complement strand
TACAAATATTTATCAATGTAATACATTTTCATGTTAGCTGTTATAACCAAACGAATACTATGTCTTTGTGAAATTTGCCCAAAAAAATGTATTGCAGAATTAATTAGAAAAAACATTGTACAAAAAGCAAATGGCATTGTTTTCATGCAGGGGATGCTAATCTTTTTCTAAAGGCAGAAGTAGGTATTATTATTCACAAAATGCTACTGTTTCCCTATAGTGATGAATAAATTGTTGCTTGGTATTAGCTGGGATTCAAACTGGGCCTTTAACATTTCCACTCTCTTTATTCAGAAGTTCAAACTGATGGGGGGGCTGAGCTATCAACAAAAACCATGGTGCCATGGTACTCGGGATGCTAAATGGATTTGGAATTAGTAAACAACCATCAGTGACTTACCTACTGCTTTAGCTCTACCCCATGTCTTGAACAGGATATATAAGCTACAAGAAATTTTTAACTATTTGATAGAAACATTTTAATACAGATAAGGAGTTAATACTGAAAATCACATCTCTGAAAATAAGGACCAGACTTGCAACCTTCAGACAGAGCTCTCCAAGGGTTTTCTTGCAGCCTCACAACTTTAAAATGCACCATATTCTGTTGTCTCCTAGTTTTATTTTCCATACATACATATATATATACTTTTGTAGCCCTCCCACTGCGGCAAAGGGAGTTAAATATAACATCTACAGGGAAAAAAAAATAAAAACAAACAAAAGAACAACACAAGCTTTGAAAATTTGATTTATGAAAGGAAAGCACACTCAGGTGTGATTCAGGAAACAAAAAGTCTGTTCTCACTCCTTTTCCCCTGTGCTCTGAAGAATTCTGCTCACTTTATAGTCCTTATTTCTCAGTATGATACTCCCTTCACAGGTAGCCAAAAAATCACCACACTTTTTGCAAATAAAGTTCCCAGAGGGTTGCAATTCCTGTAGGGATCTAGGGCTACCAAGCCCACCCTAGTTCTAGATGCAGACCCCAGCAGCCCCCCTGCCTGGCATTCCACTGCTGTCTCTGAGGCATAACTGGGTGGCAAAGTATGTGTCATCTCTCACTCCAAGAGGTGCCCACGTACAGGAAAGCGTCTGACCTCAGTTACTGGTGACTCCATCAGCTCAAACAAAAGAAATCCTGTGCTGGGGCTTTGAAGACCTTGCCTTCAAACTCCGCTCATTGAATAAGCAGGGAAAAAACAGTATGTGACAGTGTCAGAATGGCTTCAAAGGAAGCTTTAATTCTTACACTTCCAATCTTTCAAAAGCTCAACTGTACAATTCTCTTCTAGTAAAACTTTTAGTATATTGGCTTAGAACAGAACTCCCAGACTTACAGCTTTCCAAGGTTTTTATGCAAGAAGGTCATACTTTTTTACCTTGGCTGTATATACTCCCATGCATGACATGCTTTTTCTGTAAAAAATTATGACAAAAGGACTGCCTATTTGAGTAACATGTAGACCCTGGAAGAACTATAAAACCATTTACAACTAATTGCACTGACCAGTTAATTAAAACTGAATAGCATTTATGATGTGAAACAACAGATAAAGAAGTGATTTTGGGCTTGCTGCTGATACATATTTTACCATTTGCATTCACGGTTACTAAAAACTACCCCCTTCAGCACAGGAGAGGTGGTTTCATAGATTCATAGAATTGTCTAGATTGCAAGGGACCTTTAAATCTTTGAGTCCAACCATCAACCTAACACTGACAAAACCCTAAGCACCTCATCCCTCAGGACCACGTCTACCCATCTTTCAAAGACCTCCAGGGGTGGCGATTCCACCACTGTTCCAAGGCTGTTTCATCACAGGCACATTTTATTTAACAAAGAAGCACAAAAGCAGTGAGTAGTAGGCTGTAGTAGTAGTGGTAATAAATAGATAAGCAAAAATGAGCAAGTAAGTAAATAAATAAATAAATAGCTTTCTCTGGGACACAGTTCCCCATGCATGCACCTAACCACAAATTCACCACCAGATTCTGACCTATCTGGCAGAATCAGAAGAGATGTCAAAATGAATGAGTTACATAGGCTAAGTTGGCCTTGACCCAGGCCTGGCCACCTAAATCATAGAGTCATAGAATGGTCCAGGCTGGAAGGGACCTCTAGGGTCATCTAGTCCAACCTCCCTGCAGTCAGCAGGGACACCCCCAGCTAGACCAGGTTGCCCAGGGCCTCCTCGAGCCTCCCTTTGAAGATCTCCAGGGAAGGGACCTCAGCCACATCCCTGGGTAACCTGTCCCAGACCTGTCCCAGTGGTTCACCACCCTCAGAGTAATGAATGTATTCCTAATATCCTCTCTCCTGGGCTCCAGACCTGCACGGAGTACTCCAGGTGAGGTCTCACCAGAGCAGAGCAAAGAGGCAGAATCCCCTCTCTGGATCTGCTGGCAATGCATCTTGTGCCTGTCCTCATTATTGGCTGCCTCTAGGTCCTACATCTGCAGAGAAAGACAGAACTAGACCACCACCACTGCAGGAATGGTCTAATAAAAGACTAAGGTAAGCAATAACATCAAAATTATAAAATCATAAAATTGTCTGGGTTGGAAGGGACCTTTAAGATCATCTAGTCCAAACATCAACCTAACTCTGAGAAAAAAAGCCATTTCACTAGGAGCTATATCAACCCTCAATCAGTCTGGGATTTCATTAATGCTTTTACAGAGGGGTGCTACAATTACAAATGCTGGAGATTAAGTTGATTTGTGCTTGGGTTTTTTTTTTTAATTTTAAATTAATATAGTTTAAATTAAGTAAGAAAGTGACAGCGCCTTTGTCTTGATGAATAATGTACATTTTAAGAAAACACCTCTAAACAACATAAGCGTTTCATTTACTTGTAGAATTACAGGCCACCAGAAATTAGAGGGGAATGTGCATATACATGTATATAAACACATAATTACCTGCATAATTCCTCTTGATGAGGAATGTGAATGTGTGCTGTGACAAATTTTGACATGGCAACAAGCATTGAGTGAGGCAGTTATTAGAAAATGAGGCAGCATTCATCTTTAAGAGATGTTAAGACACCTTTAAGTCTTGCAAGTGTGTTCTAGAACACAAGATGTGTATTAATTTTATATTAACTTGTATATACAAGAGTTTTGATCGCTGAAAGAAGTGCCCGACAAACTCGTGAAAAATATCTTTGTTTAAGATTTTTCTTCAAGCATGTTGTTTTTGTCAACTGTATTTTTGGAGTCAGCATTTCTTTGCTATTAAGAATGTAGATTTTCAAACCCCTGTTTACAGAGCTCCCGCTGAAATCAGGTCAAACCTTTGACCTGTGGGGATACCTGAACGTGAAGGATTAGTGCAGTGTTCGCAATATGTTTAGGTATATTTTAATGTGTTATCTGATAATAATTTGAGTGGCCTGATGCAGATTTTTCAGGTTGCATAAAAGACAGAAACTTTTGAAGGTTATTCCTCCTCCCCCAAAAGACAGCAGGAGAATAATGTACCTATAATATCGATAAAATTATATAGACTTGGTCTTGCTGAAATTATTAGCAGAACCAGCAAGTATTCAGTTTTGCACCACAGACATCTTAACAACCATTCATTATCCTTTACTACTGTCAACACAACCAATTTTTTGAATACTCTAAGGGGAGAAACAATTAGTGAAATTCATTACATCATAATTAACACCTTTCCAAGGCCAGACTGTTATCCAAAGTGGAGAGGGCATACATAATTTTTGTAACCTCAAAGAAGCAGAATGAGACGGATATGTCCCAGACCTGGGCATACTTTCTGCTGCTTTTTAGCTGCAACCATTTGAAGAAAATGTTTCAGAAGGACATTCCACAGCAAGCAAATTAGTTTTCACGCGTATTGCTCAGCAAATCGTACTTCTGCCTGTACGTCCCAGTAGGGCTGGTTCTGCCCTCATTTTGTGTCACAGAATCACACAGAATCACAGAATATCAGGGATTGGAAGGGACCTTGAAAGATCATCTAGTCCAATCCTCCTGCCGGAGCAGGAACACATAGATCAGATCACTCAGGAACGCGTCTAGGTGAGTTTTGAATGTCTCCAGAGGAGACTCCACAGCCTCCCTGGGCAGCCCCTTCCAGTGTTCAGTCACTCTCACTGTGAAGAAATTTTTCCTCATATTTAACTCATATTTAATAAGTCGACCTCACCCTGATGCACAATTACCGCAACCAAAACCTCTTCTGGTGTACACCGGGTTAAAGGAAAGCAGAATTTGAGTGGGTTTTTTCCAGCAGGAGGCATAGGCCTGGGCAGTAACAAACCAGACGATATTAATTGCCCATGTTCTCATTTCAAATTGTCTTTTTTTCCTCTTGTGGAGCCTCTGAGGCTGTAAAGGCTCTGCAAATTAACCAAAAAGGACAATGCTCTTGTATTTGCCATTACACCATGTGTTGTTAGTTAAATAACTAGTCGGTTAATCTTCAAGGAGGTGCTTCATCATGGCAGAAGTCTGGGCTATCAACGGTTAATAAAACCTGCCCATTACCTAAAGACGCTTTTGGCCTCCATGACTAAGTATCCCTCAGAAAGGACTTTATGTCCTTTCTCAAGGATGTCTCAAAGAGTGATGATGTCCCCAGGTTTACCCATTCTCCTGGCATTTTAAATTTATTTTATTTTATTTTTTGATTATTATTATTTTTGCCCCAGGGATGTGGAACTTTTGCCAGGGTTGACATTGTCAATGCACAGTCAGCTGGACATACATCACTTTGGATTTCTTGCCTTTCAGCAGCTTTACCTCAGATTGGTAGAGGAGACCTCATGCTGGTCTAATTTCAGGAATAATTCCAAAAAGACATCTCAGCCATTCTCCTTGGGAAGAGAGGTCACTAGCCATACATCGCTCTGAAACACAGAATTGTTAAGTGCATTAGGAAAAGATGTTTGCTGTAAAGTGTGCTCGTTTTTCCGCTTTAAATAAAAACTTTAAAGGACAAAACCTCCTCTCTCTGATTCTGTGCGTGACACGCTGAGGCCAATGTGCACTCATCTACCAAGAGAAGATAAATCATTCATTTCACAGGTAGCAGGACACAGAAATAATTACACAATAGTGTTTCAGAAATTTTATTCTTTAAAATTCTTGTCAGAACAAATTGACTTATATTAGAGTAAAAGGACGGATGAAGTAGCAACATCAAGAGCCCTAAGTATAGGAACAGCACTGGAAAAACCCTAGTTTAACACCAATTCTCATAACATCTCTTAATTGGCCTCTAGTAAACTCTTCACCTCTGCATGTACCTCTGTGCCTGTGGAAAGGGAGTAAAAAGATAATTTACTCTTTGTCACAGTGAGTGGTTGTGAGGCTTGTTACCTCAAAGTAGGTATACAGTTTTAAGGCATGTTGCAGTATGTACTGCTATTGGTGGAGGCTCATGCCAGAAATCTGTTTTAGAAATACATTTGCTGGGCATAAAATCATCTTAGAGCATAATAAATTTATAAGATCATTTTGCAGAACTGAGCAGCATCTGGTTAGCCCAGATTTATTTGTACAGAGCTTGGAACCACCTGAAGCCCCAAACTACCAAACTGCTAACCAAGGAGACCAGAATAAACTCATTCAAGTGCACAGGTAGGAACAATCTAGGTATTCTGGGCTACACTGAAACTGCCCCATTATGTTTTGAGTTCATGTTTGAGCTCAGTCTTGATCATTTCTGTGGGCCAGGTGATAGTTTACAGACTGATTTTGGTCTGAAATAGTTTATTTCTCCATTAACAGAGAGCATCACACATAGGATTGTGGCTGTCTCGAACCTTCAGACAGCCAGGACAGGGCTGATCAGCAATATTTAGTTATTTAGTTCCACTCTCACTAGGACAAATGTCCAAAGGCCCAAACAAGGCTTGTCTGCATTTAGCACCAGACCTAAAGTATCTGTGGTCTTGCAGGCAGCCCCTGCAGAAGTGGGGTAAAAAAGGGGATGGGGACTTTGATTCCCTCCTGCGGGGAATCAGCTTTCAGTGATGTGTCCATCTGATGACACCAAAACTCCTTTCCAAATATGACTGTATCCTGATGTGATTACACCTCATCCCACACATGAGGCGTAATCACATCAGAACATTCTACAAAGCATGCAAGGTAAATAAAAGGCAGAAGCTGGCTCCTGAAATATATCTGCAAACTGGCTTGGGTGTTTCACTGCAAAATTCTCAGGTATTATGCAAGTCTGTATAGGAAGCCATGAATCCTGGTAGACATACTCTACTTACAGACAAAGCTTTGGTTTCTTTTCATTTGGACAAGAAGGCCAGTGGCATCCTGGCTTGTATAAGAAATAGTGTGACCAGCAGAAGCAGGGAGGTGATTGTCCCCCTGTGCTCAGCACTGGGGAGGTCACACCTTGAGTATTGTGTCCAGTTCTGGGCACCTCAACACAAGAGAGATATCGAGGTGCTGGAGCGAGTGCAGAGGAGGAACATGGAGCTGGGGAAGGGCCAGTGGAGAAAACTTATGAAGAACAATTGAAGGAGCTGGGACTGTTTAGTTTGAGGAAGAGGAGGCTGAGGGGAGACCTCATCACTCTCTACAACTGCTTGAAAGGACATTGTAGAGAGGTTGGTGCTGGTCTCTTCTCATGAGTAATTAGCAATAGAATGAGAGGGAATGGCTGCAAGCTGCAGCAGGGTAGGTTTAGGCTTAACATTAGGGAAAAAATTTTCCCATAAAGAATGGTCAGAGCCTGGACTGGGCTGCCCAGGGAGGTGTTGGAGTCCCCATCCCTGAATGTGCTTAAGAGTAGATTGTATGTGGTGTTGAGGGATTTGGTGTAGGGGAGAACTTTGTAGAGTTGGGCTGATGGTTGGACTCAATGATCCCAATGATCTCTTCCTACCTGAATGATTCTATAATTCTCTGTGTTTCAGAGAAAATGTGACTCTCTGTGATTTCAGAAAAATCATACGCTTGAATTTCTTAATCTGGAAAACAGGAACTATACTTTCCTCTGGAAAGAAGCTTGAGAAGCAAACTGAAAAGCTGACATAGGAAGGCTAAAAATAACACCTATACTTCTGATGTATTGGGGACAGACTCATATGTGAGTAGCAACTTTATACAGGAAAGCACTTTCCCCTTTGTTCCATTGCAGAATTTTTAACACAGGCAAGCATGAATTCACATATTGATGTAATCCAGATGGTTCTTCCCTGCTGTGTAGAACCAACAGTGTCCAACAATCCCTCCCAAACTTTTAATTTTCCTCTTTCTGATGCCATTTCTTTATAACTGCTCAACTTTGTTAGATTAGCTCCATTCACATACACTGAATCAGCACACACAGAATCAAGATTATTGCTAGTAATTGTGGCCCAGCATTGAGCATTAGAAAGACATACTACAGAGACATAAATATGCAGGGAAATTTTTAGGATGGAGAAAAACTCTTAGAGTTTGGATTAACATAAGTGATGTGAGATAGTACAATTTTCCAGCATTTATTAGATAAAATTATCAGCACATACAACATCACATGCAACTATCACCTTATCATAATAATTTTATGCTTTGTGTGACTGGGTAAAAAATACACTTCTGATACAAGCAGTGCTGAATGATTTTATGACCGCGGTTAGCACAAATTGCCATTCTGAAGTGGTGACAAAGTTCAGCCCGTCTAAAGAAAAGGGAGATGGAAAGACATTTATCATTTATCACTTCAAGTCAGTAACATTCATAATCTCAAGACTTCCAATGAAGCAAGGTAAAATATATTTTTTCAAATTTCAAAGACATTTTAGTGTACTATAGGCAAAGACATCCACTATCTATATCCTCCAGATATTGCCGCTCTCGGAAGTTAAGTAAATTTGTTTTGCATTTTAAGAGTAAATACATAAAATACAAAAGCACATTTTTTGCAGAAAGCATATCTCAGAATTCTAAAAACATGCTCATTGATGGATTTTTTCTTTAGCTTAAAAAACTAATCACACCCAAAATACTGCATTACAGGTTTAGGAGCTCCCGATCCTTCACCGCACTAATTTGCCCCTGTATTAGATTAAAGTTTCTTGCCCGCTGGCTCTCTCTTTCAGGCTGCAGTGCCCTGCATTGCCCCGTGTTGGCAGAACCACCCTAAGAATAACGTAGGTTCCTGATGTAGCTGCTCTGTGAGGTCACCTCCCACCCTGGAGCTTGGTGGCACCAACGCATGTGAAGTTAAGCGTGTGCGTCGGGCCTGGAGCCAGCAGACATTAGCACAGGGGCAGGGAAGTGAACCCGTGCCCAAACACGCTTGTTGGGTTTTGTTTAGAATGGAAAGGCAGTAACCTGCCTCTGTTGGGGCCAAAGTGTTTACCAGACAGGGATCTTTGGAGGCAGTTAAAGCACAAACCACTTCAGCTCTGCTTGCATGACAACCCCTTAAAGAAACAAACAAAAAGGCTGTGTTCTCCGTTTTACTTGGTTTCGCTGAACTGCCATTGCAAATAACCACAAAACAGTAAGATTTGCCGCTCAAAATGGCAAACTGCCAGCTAGACTTTCTATTTAAAACCAGAAAAAAAAAGAGGGCCACTCAACAGGAGCATCCCAAACTAACTCAGTCTGCGGAGAGCAGTTTGGAAATGCAGGTTAAATCCCCTAAATGGCGTTCTGTTTTTCCTTGATGCTTCCCCTTCTTAACTAATCTCTATCGATCTATTGGTCTACACAATGCACTTTCTGACTATGGCCCCCACAGACGTGCTCCATTGTCATGCTCCTGAAAGTAAATTGTTGTCTCATGGAGAAAATGCTTCTTTAGGCCTAGCTGTGACAGGGTTACACCTGAGCGAGGGTTGTCCATAGCCGTGCAAGAGATGTGCCTAAAAGGCCTTGTAAGCAGAATTCAGCAAACAAGACCCCAGTATCTGTAGTTAATGTGATGCATGTGAGTCATCTAACCACCCTGGAGGGGATTCTTGCATGCATAAGTGTTTGCAAAATGGAAGGTGACGTGTTTTTGATGCACTGGAACACAATTCAGCTTATGTCTCAATCTCTTACAGCTGTTTGGTTGGGGTGGTTTTTTTAACCACTGATTCACATTATGTTATTCCTAGGATTTAGTCTGATGACATAAACTGTATAACCAGGACAATAGGGCTGATTTGGGTTCATCCTTTCTACCAAAACTAAAAAGGAAAAAAAAAAATTGAAAGAGAGAAGGAAATTGGAGCCATTCAGTAGATCAAAACATACATAAGGTTAAGAGATTTCAAAGATCTTGTGTATGATCTTGATTTATATCATTACAATGATCTTGCATATGTTTATATAAATGAGTGTAATATATATGTATACATTTATACATATGCATAGATGTACATATTAGCTATATATGCTAGGTTCTAAAATACTGCAATTTATCTCTCATGTAAAAGAAAGATACATAGGAAAAGAATTATTCCACTCACTGGCAGAATTTAAGGGATTGCCAACTTTTAATGACATTTTCCTGCTATTTACTGAGTGCAGAAAATTAAGCTTCTAATAATTTTTATTTAGTTAAATTCTTGTTACAACCTCAAACTTCCAGGAACACAGTGCAGTCGAAATCAACATATTCCTACAGCTTGTCAGGCTTTTTAAAGTAAGTGTTTAGAAAGCTCCTTGACTAGATATGAAAGCAATTTTTAAGATTTGATGCAGGTCACCTGAAAAGACTTTTATTAACAATTTTAGCTGCAAGTGCTATGTAACAGATCTTAGCAAGAAAGAAATGATAAATAAGCTGGAACTACAACTATTATAAGACTGATTTAAGGAAAAAAAAAAAAAAAAAAAAAAAGAAAAACANAAAAAAAAAAAAAAAAAAGGAATACTTTCCATACCAAAGGAAAAAGGTTCCCCATTTCAATGAAGACGTTAAAAGAACCCTGTCCAGGCTGCTTAGCAAGGCGCACTCCGATAGCAGCAGGTTCGGGAGAGAGTTACATGACTCATATATCTCCATCCCCAGGGCAAAGGCCCCTTCAGCATCCTCCTGCATGTCAACACCCTGCTGCTGCTGCTGCAGAGTCTGAGCCTTCTCTGGAGCCCATTCTTGCTCTGACAGCAGCCCCAGGCCCTCGCTGAGCTCCACGTCTGTCTCCACGCTCCCACCCCCTTTGCAGCAGCAGCCCCGCTCCTGCTGAGCCCCGTTACCCGGGAGATGAGGCTGTCATGCACCATGCATCCTCTCCCACCATGTTTTCTGCCTCAAAACGTCCCTCTTTTCCACTCCAACTTCCCAAAATGCGTTTTCAAGGCGGCATCGCCATTTCTCAGGCAAATAAGCGCCTCAAGCACGTGCCGCGCTCTGCAACTTCACTCCTTTCCTCACTCTGAAAATGCAAGAAGATAAAGCTTCAGCCCCCTAAGTCTCAGCTCCTTGTGATATGACTGCTCTTACTGTTTGTTCACTGTTATATCCACAGTAATGTTAACACCATAATAATATGAAGCATAGGTAATTGCCATAAGGAAAAAGCAGGCATTAATCTATATAATGCCTGAAAATCTGGTTTCTGCACGTTCTGTGTGCTTCCTTTTCTTTCAGCAGCAATAAGGAGCGCTTATCATTTCTGAAAATATGGGTGAACAGCAGACAAGAAGTTTGAAGGAAGATTTTCAATGCAAGTTGGCAAGAGGCAGGGGGGGAGGGGAACAGAAAGCTGTGCTGTCTCCAGCTTGCCACAGAACATCACCAAATCACAGGCTTGAGGAGTACAGTGTCTTTCTGGGTAGGATGGAAGACACTGAAAATCTCATCGGTTGTGTGTTTTCTACCACAAAACATCAGTAGAAAAATGTTACCAACTTGCAAATAACGTTAAAATAAAGGACCGCATGGGAAAAGATTATAGTATCTCATAGAATATTGTCACGGAATATTAGGGATTGGAAGGGACCTTGAAAGATCATCTAGTCCAATCCCCCTGCAGGAGCAGGAACACATTGAGCAGATCCCTCAGGAATGCGTCCGGGCGAGTTTTGAATGTCTCCAGAGAAGGAGACTCCACAACCTCCCTGGGCAGCCCCTGCCAGTGTTCAGTCACCCTCACTGTGAAGAAGTTTTTCCTCATATTGAAGTGGAACCTCCTCTGTTCCAGCTTGCACCCATTGCCCCTTGTCCTATCATTGGATGTCACTGAGAAGAGCCTGGCTCCATCCTCCTGACACTCACCCTGTACAGATTTATAAACATTCATGAGGTCACCCCTCAGTCTCCTCTTCTCCAGGTTCAAGAGACCCAGCTCCCTCAGCCTTTCCTCATATGGGAGATGCTCCACTCCCTTCATCATTTTGGTAGCCCTGGCCTCTCTCCAGCAGTTTCCCATCCCTCTTGAACTGAGGGGCCCAGAACTTGACACAATATTCCAGATGGGGTCTCACCAGGGTGGAGTAGAGGGGGAGGAGAACCGCTCTCGACCTACTAACCACCTCCCTTCTAATCCACCCCAGGATGCCATTGGCCTTCTTGGCCACAAGGGCTCAGTGCTGGCTCATGGTCATCCTGCTGCCCACCAGGATCCACAGGTCCCTTTCCCCCACATTGCTCTCTACACCTATACTGGTACCTGGGGTTGTTCTTGCCCAGACACAAGACTCTACACTCGTACTTGTTATATTTCATTAAATTTCTCCCCACCCAACTCTCCAGCCTGTCCAGGTCTCACCAGATGGCAGCACGGCCTTCTGGCCTGTCAGCCACTCCTCCCAGTTTGGTGTCATCAGCAAACTTGCTGACAGTGAACTCCACTCCCTCATCCAAGTCGTTGAGGAATAAATCAAATAGTATTGGTCCCAGTACTAATCTCTGAGGGACTCCACTAGATACAGGCCTCCAAGTAGACTCTGTCCCATTGACCACAACTCTCTGGCTTCTATCCTTCAGCCAGTTCACAATCCACCTTACTAACCTATCATCCAGACCACACTTCCTCAGTAAAAGCACAGATTGTACCAAGTAAACCAAACTAAAATTTTAAAACTTGTAACCACTAAGCTAGGGAAAGAGGTGCTCAGGGATGTGTACTTATCGTCAGTCAAACAGAGTGTTCATATTTCATAAACTAAGTAAAGTTGGGCCATGTCAGTAACTGAGATAAGAGGTTATACCAGAGGTTGTTTTTATGCATCAGCACTGCATGCTTCTCCATAAGTAAGCCTTAAATTAAACATTCAAGTGAGCAGTTGGTTGCACTACCTCCTCAGAAATATGTCTTTGTTGAGAACAAAATCTATTTCTTCTCATCCTGTTGGTTAAAAAAACCCAATATAATAATGAGTTATATGAAAGTCACTACCTGGTATGAATAGACATGGTACTCTCTGGTTTTCCTATTCATCCAGTATTTACATGTGTTATAAGCTTAAAGTTTATATTTTTATTTCAGAAGAATACATTTTAAGAAACACAAATTTTCTCATCACGGAGTCCATTGCAAATGTTGCCTAGGATTTTGCAATTGCCCATAGGTTTCCACAACTGATAAACCAGTTCCGATTCTCATGTGCTTACTGTAGTCCAAACATACTTGGAGAGGGCAACAACCAACCAACGGTTAATCAAAGAAAGTGAAGAAATGCCCCTTTCCACAGTGCCATGCAACAGCCTGCAGGAGCACAACTCTTCAGTGGTGGATGATGAACTCCTATGGGAGAGGTCTGAAAGCAGGCAGACCCATTCCCATAAAAAGGCAGCAGAATTCCATGCAGCTCAGCAGTAGGACCCAGTAAGTGATGAAACTCATGAAGCTCATGTGGCCAGAACAGAATCCTGAGCAAAATAGCAACCCTGGACTTCAGAAGAGACAACTTTGGCCTCTTCAGGCAATTGCTAGGGGAAATTCCATGGGATAGGGTGCTTGAAGGCAAAGTGGCCCAAGATGCATACCCCCAGGTGGGTAGCATTTAAGGACTACTTCTTCCAAATTCAAGATCAGAGCATCCCAACGGGTAGGAAGTCAAGAAAGGGAGCCAGGATACCTGCATGGTTAAAAAGGGAACTGTTGGGCAAAATCAAGCAAAGAAGGAGAGTTTACACAACATGGAAGGAGGGGCTGGCCACTTGGGAAGAATATAAGACTGTTGTCAGAGAATGTAGGGATGCAACTAGGAAAACTAAGGCCTCCTTAGAATTAAA
>VZTM01029458.1:0-17798 GCA_013400555.1 Jacana jacana | reverse complement strand
CCCACCTACTAGCTTTTTGGCACATGGGGGTAGCCTGCCCCTGTGCCTTTAAGACTTCTCTCTTGAAGTATGTCCAGCCTTCCTGGACTCTTTATCTTTTAGAGAAGCCTCCCAAAGGACATTGCCAAGCAGTCTTCTGAGCAGGTCAAAGTTCACCCTCTGGAAATCTAAGGTGGCAGTTTTACTAACCCATCTCCTTGTTTTTCCAAGAATCAAGAACTCCATCATCTCATGATCGCTATGTCCTAGACGGCCTCCAACCTTTACTTCTGCCACAAGTTCTTCACTGTTCACAAGGAGCAGGTCCAGGAGGGCACCTTCCAAGGTCAGCTCACTTACCAGCTGTGTGAGTAAGTTATCCTCAACACGCTCCAGGAACCTCCTGGATTGTTCCCTCTCTGCTGTGTTGTATTCCCAGCAGTAATGTGGGAGGTTAAAATCCCCAACGAGAACAACAGCAAGCCACTGCAAGATTTCTCCCAGCTGTTTATAGAAAGCTTCACCCACCTCACTGCTTTGGTTGGGAGGTCTATAATAGACTCTTACAGCAATATCATCTTTATTGGCCCTTATCCCTTACCATAATGCATGGCAGCTTAAGTAATAAAATAAATTGCATTAAAAGTCACTCTAATGTTTAAAACATGCAGTGTTACAGGTTTCTGATATAGTTATTTCCATTAAAGACCTTAAAGTAGATGATAAAACTCTGACTCCTGTGTTTCTGTCTTTGACACATCTCTCTATTCACCCCTCTTTATCATCATCTATTGTTCTTCTGATGATTTAAGTGAGACATATACTTACATACACACCCCTAAACAGAGTCCTGACAGATGGTCCTCCTGTAGAATTCACATAACTTTCTTATGAACGATATCACAGTTATCTATTACTCCACAAAAATTATTTTTATGAAACGTATTTATTGCTGGGTTTTTTTTAAAAACATAGCTAGACTTCAGACCCTCATGTTAATAATACATTATTTTACTTTTATTGTCAGTTTCTGTTTCAACTTTTATCTACTATCTGTTGTGACCAAAGTGTTATTGTTTCTAACATGATGCTTAAAATTTGTTCTGAATTTGCAAGTCTGGCTGTTTATGTCTTTTTATTAACTGACTGCTTTTATAATTATTTGCATGAGTTTAAAAAAAAATTACAAAACCAAAACATTTTGTTAAAATCTCTTAGCTTGCTTTCTATGTATTAGGCAATGAATTCATTATCAGACAATGAATTAGTATTATCACCCCATGAGATTTTCATTGCAGTTCTGTATCCAAGATGATAGTCCTGTTTAATCACTGACTGTAATGTAAACCTCTAAGTATTGAGTATAATTAAACATTTTATTGATAATACTAAATGTATCATCTATTATAACTGAAGATCTTCAAAGAGATCAGACAACTGTAGAAAATCTGATAGATTTTAAAATAGATCTTAATATTAGGGTATCATGTTGTAACCTTCAGTAACAGGGAACTGTTAGCAAAAGTAAATACTAAAAAAAATAGCAATGCTAAAAACATGGTTTACAGACTACATAAATAAGTTATGTCTTCCTACTTATTCAAGCTTTGAATAATCTATAGTGGCAACATCTTTCTTTTCCTATGTTATATTCTTCTCTGGACAGAAACTCAAAGTACTGCCAAGTGATAACTTGATCATTTTGTGCAAATGAAATATGTATCCAATCATTCCAGATGGTTAGGCTGAGATACGTCCCATCTAATTTTGGGCAGATAACCAAGGTGCTCCCTCTTCAGTGGATGCTGATTCTTTTCATGACTATACAAGAAGAGAGCACAAATCTGTTGCTAACAGAAAATGTTAACTGCATTTGGCTCTTCAGTGGTGCAGTCAGACAGGTGGAGCCCAGAACGCTAAGCACACAACAGTATGATTTGTAAATGAGACTTGGCCAAGAGTGCTCAAGAGAGTTCAGTTTCTAGGAAATTAATTTTAAAAAGCAATATGAAATGCAAAATTGAATGTAATAGAAGTTTAGGGACCTGGCATAAGATCTTGATGGTCTTGGATATCAAAGGACATCTCAACTCAACATCTCAAGAGATACAAGGCAACTTCAGAGATGGTGCAGATACATTTTGTATACTCCTCCTTAGAGGAGCACCAGGTTGGGACATTTTACTTTCCTGTATTTGTCTTTAGGCCTAGATCTGCTCACACCCAGGCTGCCAGCTAACAGCCCTACCAGTTCTCCAAACCAGAACAGAGTCCCACTGGACTGGTGTAAAAGGACAAGGCTTCAGTAAAACAGCCTAAAATTAGTCTGTTACAGAAAAAGTCATCACAAGGATGTATTTTAAACAGAAAAACACTCAATTTTTCTTTGAAAATTTTTTTCAAGAGTATAATTTCTATAATAAAAGCATGAATCTTCAAATGCTCTACTTGCTCTTAAGTTCTAAGTGAAAGGTCTCTAATTCAAAGACAAACATGGTATTTCACAAGACCAATAAATTAAAGAAGGCATTATAACAAATAATGGAATAATTTGGACACACAGCAGTTTCAAAGCAGAAATTCTCAGACATGAGTCAGAAATCCCTTTGAAACAAACATTTCATTCATACCACCTGTTTTTTCATCTCAGGTTTAGAAAGGACAGGTCATTAAGTACAGAAGGAAGACATTATATTGGAGCTACTCCCTAGAGATTATATTGCTGCTACTCCCACCAGCGAAATATCTAATAGTAGTTGCACAGTACTAAAGTCCCATATTTAATCTTGAAGACCTGAGTTAATTGAAGTCAATGAGGAAACTGAATGCTTGATATAGCAAAANAGTGCTCAAGAGAGTTCAGTTTCTAGGAAATTAATTTTAAAAAGCAATATGAAATGCAAAATTGAATGTAATAGAAGTTTAGGGACCTGGCATAAGATCTTGATGGTCTTGGATATCAAAGGACATCTCAACTCAACATCTCAAGAGATACAAGGCAACTTCAGAGATGGTGCAGATACATTTTGTATACTCCTCCTTAGAGGAGCACCAGGTTGGGACATTTTACTTTCCTGTATTTGTCTTTAGACCTAGATTTCTTCACCCCAGGCTGCCATCTGCCAAACAGCCCTACCAGTTCTTGAAACCAGAACCTAGTCTCACCAGACTGGCATAAAAGGACAAAAAATAAAGAAAAACATTTAAGNTACCACCTGTTTTTTCATCTCAGGTTTAGAAAGGACAGGTCATTAAGTACAGAAGGAAGACATTATATTGGAGCTACTCCCTAGAGATTATATTGCTGCTACTCCCACCAGCGAAATATCTAATAGTAGTTGCACAGTACTAAAGTCCCATATTTAATCTTGAAGACCTGAGTTAATTGAAGTCAATGAGGAAACTGAATGCTTGATATAGCAAAATATTAGGTTACTCAGTCATAGTTGAGAATATATATCTAATGAAATAAATATTGTGCACTCTATTATACATATTTAAACTATGATAACTGTTGCTATGAAGTGGCTTAAATAGATAATATTCATACTGAAATGATCATTTACGTATCTATTTGCTGATAAAAGATGGCAAAAAAAATCTAAATTCATCAAACTGTTTATGAATAATTTTTTGTGCAATTCCTGCTGTAGCCATATTTCAGATTTCATGGAATTTTAATGTTTTTTTTTATTCACAGATGTATTTTGAGAAATAAAAGGAAAAAATAAAGAAAAGCATTTAGGATGACTATTTTATGGAATGTTAATTTGATTTTAATATAATTATGTCATTTTCATTTAATTAAAAATTGATTATGTTAGATCAATTTTATTATACTGCAGAAATTTTCATATAATTTTGAGAAAAACATAAGTGAAGAGAGATTAGCACTAAGAAGGAAATTTGTAAAAAGTCATCAGGCAAAGGAAGTAGTAGCTTTTTTAGTTTTTATTCCCATTTCTGTTTCTAGAAATATCTATGCTTTTTCAGAGCATTCTATCTCAACTCTACCTGCTTGCTCTTATTTTACTCAGTCTTCCAATGAAGTAGTCATATAGGACTGGAATCTTATCTATAAGGTGGCTATCATGGGACTTATTGCAGACTGAAAATAACACTAGTTAAAATCAGTTTTGCAGAAGAAAGAAGAGGGCAGCTCTTTAAGTATCATATAAGTGTAGCAACTTCTCATTTTCAGGATCTGTGTGACTCCCTAAGTGCAGAACGGTATCTTACTCGAATACTGAAAACTTGCAAAATAAATATCTCCGTAACTCAACATAGTATCAAGTGAAAATTCATAACTTCAAACTAAATTAATTCAAATTACTTCCAGGGTAATTCATGTAGATAGATATTAGTTTGCAGATTTCATTTGAACAGGCCTTTTTAAGCATTTGAGCCCACTAACTTAAGTTTTGACAGAGGAGAGTCACGAAGAGAATATTTTTTCCCTCTCAAATGAACACAAGTAATTTATTTACTATTGCTTCCTTTCATTCATTGTAAGACCCATTCTAATCACAATTTTGTGATTACTTACTGTTGACCTTGCTTGGAGCAGGACTTTGGACTAGATGACCTCCTGAGGTCTCTTTCAAGCTGAATGGTTCTATCATTATTATTCTATCATTATGTACAACTTAACAGACTGATATGAGTCCTAAGTATGAGTAAATGCATGCAGAAATATTACTTTTTTTTACATATAAATTCCATTACAAGTTTAATTCAACTTTTATTCCATAAAATTTTCCTACTTACATCTGTTTCCAGGAAATATATATGAAGATGTCTCAGAGATAAGGAGACAAGAGGTCAATACAGAACAAGCAAGTGATTAAATTATTAAAAAAAAAAAAAAGCCCTATGTGTTCCTCATGCATTTTTCCAATTTCCATACTGTAACCATTAAAGAACCATCATTCCAATCAATACTTTAAAACATTATTGTTATATTTATCTACCTTCTTCTCATATGTTACTGTCTGTTCTATTATTATAAACAGTTTGTTTAAATGAGCGATCTGAACTTTTAATCATAGCTCCGATTACTCTTCTTACAAGATATTGCTATATCTTGTATATAACAAAATAAATTTTTTCATGCAAAAGTTTCTTAAGACACTAATGTATTGTTTAAAAGAGCAAATCTTTAAAAAATCTAAAGCATTCAATAGCAGGAGTAATCTGTGTTTTTTAAGTGGGATGTCAGATATTTTTATATCGTTATTATTTCTGTATAGGATCAACGAGGTGAAGAACAGAGAAAATGAGATAAAATATGCCCAATAGCTAATATGTGGCTGAAATAGCAAGGAAATTTTATACATATATATGAAAAAAAAAACCACCCCACAATAGCTTAAAGCAGTTTTAAAAGTAGGATATATTTATAAAATGCCCCCTAATTTTTAATTCCATTTCCTAAAGAAGACATCTACAACTATACAGATCACCTGCTAAGAAGTAAATTAAATAATCATTGCAGAAGTCTTCAGTTAAGAAGCAGAACTGGTATTGTTGTGGTTTCAGCCAAATTTACCAAAACCAGACTGACAGGTGGCCCTTCCCCCGCAAAAAGAAAGGAGATAGGAAGCAATAAGGAGGTTTACAAGTTTAAAAAGAACTAAACTACTTTAATGAAGTATTAATACTAAAAGTAAACAAAGAAAATAACTAAATAAATGCAATATATACAAAACTGTATCAAGCTCCGGGGATGATGATCATGTCACCAGCAGGCATTGGGAAAAGTCCCAGATTGGACTTAGTGATGGACAGGAGCTGGATCAGCATCAAAGACAGATGAACAGGCAGGGTCCTCCTCGGATGTCGGCCACTGAAGAAAGAGATTTGACCCTTTGATTCCTCAGCTTTTATTCTGAGCATGATGTGGATGGGATGGAATACCCTGTTGGTCAGTTTTGGGTCACCTGTCCTTCTCTACAAGTGTGACCCCTCTAATGTTTTTCTGCTTCTGGACAGGTATAAATATCGAAGTATAAAAATAATGGGCTCAAAAAAATTTACAAAATATATTTGCAGATGTCAGCAAAAGTTATGAAATAACCTTATACAGAGTTGTTTATATATGTTCAATAAATTTATTCAGTCTGTGCTTTGATTAATTGTCCTTGATTAGCTCTCCTGAAGAGAAATTGGGTTTCCCCACATATTTGAGAGGAACTGTTATTTGTTCAAAAAGGTTGTGGCCGCTGTGCCGGGATGCTGAAGACCCTTTGCTTCATCTTCAATTAGGACAAAAAACCCCTAGCAGCCCAGCACTGTGGGCAGGACAAAGGGTACCTGACTTTGATTGGCTCAGGGCCCTGTGGCACCTGATGATTGGCTGTTACCATGGCTACTCACTGCCCACCCCTGGGAAGGCACTCAGGCAACCACTTTTAGCTTTGCTACAGGGAAGGGGTTGGTGAGGGAGAGTCGTGACTGGCTCTGGCGCTGCCAAATATCTGGACAGGTGTGGTTTGCCCCTTGGTAAAGCCTTATGGGCAGTCCCTGATATCTTCTTGTCCTTCATGTGCCTAGGTAAGATTCCTCAGATAAATTATCCCATAACCTTCCCAGGGATTTAGGTGAAGCTGGTTGCCTCCTTCTCACTCATCTGAAGTGTGAGTGATGTTTGTCTTTTGCCAATCACCAGACACCTCCTCCAGTTACCAGTTACCCTGAAAGTGATGACAGCTGCCTTGAGATGGCAGCCAGGTCCCTAAGCACCCTCAGGTCCTTCCCCTCCAGCCCACTGATATGCTGTAATGGTCTCTAACTGGATCATTCTCTGCTGTGGGCAACCACATTTCAAAATATCTGGTAACACCATAGCTATCATAGCATAAGACATTGTTTTGTGTGATTTATTCTGTCTTCTCTCCACAGCAATCAGGGCTATTAGATCTCCAGAAAATCTGGGGTTTGCAATTCCACTTAAAGATCCTGTGACTGGCAGGTAGGAAACCTGTGACTGTAAAAGACAGAATAAGGAGAACAAATACTTGTGACTAAGGAGTCTAGTCATTCAAGTAGTTCATACTGAAGTAAAAAAGGTAAAATAGAAATTTGATTTGCAAACTTGTATTTCTGGTTTACAAGACCCTGTAATCACACAGGTCATATTTGAGCTATTTAGGAATGTGTATTGAAAGCCCCCAGTGCCCTGTATTGATCACTGCACTAATGTTATGAAGTTCTCTTTTATTAAAACCTTCGAAAAGTTCAGATGCCATTTCAGATTCTGCAAGAACAAAACCTTATCAAAAACTTTCCTAGCTAAAAAGTCATAAAATAAAAAAGCTTGATTTCCTTCACTTTTTTTTCCTGTCATGGATAGTAGAGGTGAAGGAAAGCCTCTCTTTTGTCTGCCTGAGGGTACAAAGTCTTCCTATATGATAGTCCTGATAAAACCCTTTTATGCAGAAACATTTTGTGGAAAAGTGCAAAAGAAAATCCCTTTTCTCATCTTCCAAGATTAAACATGGATTTGAATCAGAATTAAATTCTTGATTTCAGCATTAGGTCTATAGGTTTCAATACAGTAGGAATTCCTGACATATTTTTTCTGATCTTCAGAGCTAAAAAAAGCAAAACCAGTGTTTCAGAAAGTTCTGCTTTTTCTGTGAATGATCCCCTTCTGGAAACTTAGGAACACATGAAGAGAACACAACACAATAAATTCTGCCTGTTATATGGCATGGTTAACTAAAAAAAAATGATAAATGTGCAAAAAGTCAGTACATCAACTCATTGTAAGGACCTCCTCACCTCTAGAATAATACAATCTAGGAGAAATCTCCATTCTACTTTTTACTATTTTAAAATTTATTTTTTTAAAAGCTGTACTAAAATATATGTACTTATGTAATGATTTATTGTATTTTACAGAGACCTTGCATAATGTATTAAAGGAAACTGAATGCTTTTAAATTTTACGTAACTCAGCATTCATTCAATAATGGACCTAATTTTTAGAGAAAGCAGCATCACCTACATATTACGTCTTTTAGCTACAGAGTTGATTTTTAAAGCATTTATTTATCTAAATGCCAAGATTATTTGTCTTGATTTTACACTTCGGTGTATTTCAGACATGAAAAAAGGTTATATCTCATAGTAACTCCACTAGCAGAGTTTTCATTCTCCCCATTTGTTAGGCTGAAAAATAAAGATTATTTTCTTCAGACAGAATATGTCAAATTGAACTTTGAAGTCTAATTAGTACCTAAAGTTTTTGTATGTCTCATAGCTTTCTATGGGATGTTTCCTGGCATTTTACCCTTCTCTGTACACAGCCCTCCTTACATATGACACATCCTCCTCTGGCACCTCTTGATGCAGTTCCACTTCAGTAGCATACTCTTATGAGAAATGATAGCATTCTCATCAGCTTTACAGATAAGCCTGAATTTACTCACCCATCTGTGGTTATGGGGTGTTATGTCTGGCCATTCTTCCAAAAGACTTGATTCAGCAAAATATCAAATCACATGCGTAACTGCAAATATTCATCAATTCCAGTTCAGGAACTTGATGAGTTTTTAAGTTTACTCAAGTCACTGTTATTTCTTCCAATGGATTTTTGAAATAAATTAAAAAAAAAAAATGTGCTATGTAAGTTACAAACTATCACTATCACCAGTTTACAGCACTCTTACTGAGCACAAGTAAGCTATATGTATAGAAGCAAAAAGAGAATAAAATAAAGATTGGAGCTCCCTGAATAAAGGTCATCCATAACATATTGGGTTTCTTGGCTACAGACCAAACTGATACTGCTCAGTTTCTTTTTCTTTTACTTCATTTAATTTCATTTGTGAACTATGGTTGCAGAAGAAGAAAATGTGGGCAATGAGGATAAGAAAATAAGGAGAGAAGAGAAGAGAAGAGAAGAGAAGAGAAGAGAAGAGAAGAGAAGAGAAGAGAAGAGAAGAGAAGAGAAGAGAAGAGAAGAAAAGAGAAGAAAAGAAAAGAAAAGAAAAGAAAAGAAAAGAAAAGAAAAGAAAAGAAAAGAAAAGAAAAGAAAAGAAAAGAAAAGAAAAGAAAAGAGAGGAACAGATCTTTGAGTCTTTTTCTTAAAAGACACTGAATACAGGTGAAAACTGAGAAAACAGAAAGAAACATAATTATGATGTAGGAAGACACTGTAAAATACCAAACCATATTTCTTGTTGATGTTATTGACTGCTAATGTGAGCAGATGCATCATCATTAAATGGATTTTCCATAGTATGCGTTATTCTCAAAGTCAAGCATTTGTAAGATTGAATCCAGAAATTTCAGTTCCAAAATTTAGCTGCAATTTCACCTAACTGACCTGGTCTGCAGCCACATTTTTGAAACGGCATTATGGGGGAACTAATGATTACAATTGATTTGACCGTTACACACTAAAAGGCAGTGTATTTGAAAGCCTGAACCACTTGTTGTATTTACAAGTATCGTGCATCAATCCCAATAATCTTTGAAATATATCATTATGCCATGATACAGAAATTGTGTATTTCTAAACTATTTACCTCCTTATTTCAAAGGCTGTTAATTTGAATTCCACCTCTTTTCATTACCAAAGTATGTTGTTTATACGTCAAAACTTCAACCAAAAAAACACTGGAGGAGAAAATGGGAGCTGTATTTAATCTTACTATAAACATTATGCATTTTTCACTTCCTTTACAGGAAGAATTTCAGCTGTGTGTCAGAATTTTCTAATAACTTTGGAATAAAATTCTCCATTTATTCAAATTAAAAATCTTTTTCTACAGGATCATCTATTCAAGGTCTCTCCCTTTTAAAAGCATCAAAGCTCTGACATCATCTTCATTTTACTTTTAACTTTTCTACAGCATATTTACTTTTCTGATAAACCTTAATTTTTAGCTTGAAAAAATAGTTTGTTTTGGACCACACAATAAATAAATAAATTACAAAACCAAAGCAAATTTAAGAATCCCAATGAAATAGGGGAATGATGGAGCCACTTTTTGGCTTGGAGGTTTATCAACAATTTGAGATTTTGACATTGCATCTTTCACATCAACCATGACTTGTGGTAACAGAAACAGCTGGGTCAGAGAAGTCTGAGTTCAGCTGTAGGATTTGACATTGAAAATGTGATTCCTTCACTTAAACACAAATATCTAATTGATTCCAGCAAGTCTTGTGTGTTCATACATCCCCGTATGGAGCACTTCCACAGATAGCAGACACATTTATTATCAGACTATAAAAACTGAAACAGAGAATGATGTGAAATAGAGTTCTCATTATCGTGGGCAACTTGTAAAAGAAGAACCTGAAGCTACTGCATGAGGGGATTCCTCATTCACCTGCAGGAATGCAGCAGGGTAGCTGCTACATGGTGAACAGTTCAAACACACCTGTTCAGGCTTGCTGAATTCAGCAGCTGATAGAGGTGGCTGCTGCAGTTCCCCGCCCCATGGTTCAATCACTAATGAAGTGAGGCATGGTTACTCAACAGGCATGCATGGATGGACACACACGCTCACAAACAACATTCACACATGCACACGGCCAGTCACCTCATGCTAGCTTGGGTGAAAAATACTGTCTCCACCAACATCCACATAAATTCAAACAAACATGAATAACATGGAAGGTCTGATCCTATGCCTTCTCCAGCTGAAGTCCAGTTGTGAACTACACAGACACACATATTTATACACACTTATATGCACAAAACAAAACATGGATTGGTCCAGCAGCTGTCATTAGACATTCAGTCTACCTAGCGGTTGGCCCTGGTCTTTCCAGTTTCTGGTATTTGGGCCTAGGAGCCCCCACATTTTTTGTCTCACTCACCTCTTGTACACTTGTTGGGTAATCCCTCTTGAAGTTGACTAGTGTTCACATATATGTAGCCAGAATAGAGAGCATACTACTACAGAACATAGTTAAAAATATAAATTAATGAGAATATGGGCTAGGCTGCAGTGAAGAAGTGCAGGGTACAGATGATCTGTTTACACTTTTACCTTTTATCTCCATTTTCCTCTGTTTTCCCAGGCTTGTTCCATCCTTTTCCCTGCCTTTGGTCATTCCAAGAAAGGTTCTTCAATAACCCTTGCACATTCTCACTGTCTCCTGGATATATACCACAATGAGTTTTTGACAGTCCTGAAATGCTCTTTTCCCTATATCCAATAATTAATCTTATCCTTATCTTTCAGCTATATCTCCGTTCACTTCACAAGGCATTTGGTGAGGAAGTTTCTTTCCCTGATTTGTCGTGGGGGGTGAACACCCAGACACTGCATTCATTATTCTTCTTGGGCAGCCCTGGGACAAGCACTTATGGAGTTATTGGAATTCTTGGCCTTTTGTTATTGCACTGCTCTTCACCATGTCTTAATGGCTGAAAAATGGAAAAATGCATAATATCTAGCAGATACTTGGAAATCATGCCGGTATTGTAACAAATGTATAGAGCATTTCTAATGGTAAACCATGGTTTTTTATCCAGGCTGTTAAAGGCCATTTGGATCTTGTACAGCAAGTTCTTAGAAGCCCCTTGTCTCCTCTGTCTGTATGTTTGGTTTTCATCTGAAGAACAGCATGGGACAGTACATTTTCTCCATTTTTCTATCTGAGAACTTATGATGTGATCATCAGGAACTTAAAACTCTGTTGTACAGGCAGTAGCTAATCATATGGCTCAGCTTTGAGACATTTTTGGAAGAAAGTAACAGCTGTAGTCAGGTTGAGCTCCACTATTTGCCTTTTTTTTTTTCCTCTGCTATTGGAAGGGAAAGGATAGGGGGTAAGATAATCTTTCGTTAAACCACAACCTTAAGACACCAAGACTTTCAATGGAATGATGACAATTGTGATGTGTACTGTGAATTCATAGACTTACTTAAATGACTCACTTTCTGGCATGCAGGAAAACTATTTCCTGTCAAGAAAGATCAAATAACCTGTTATAGGGAACTACAGAAGACGAATAAAACAAATTGCCTTGAAGAGAAGCATAAGTGTTTAAAAAATCACAGCTCAAAGCCAGGAAACATGCACTTGTTTTTAGAACAAACACTATTGTCTTTGGGTAATTAAATAACTAAGTAATAATAAATATGGCCTTAGAAAAATATCATGTTAGCAGTGTATATTTCACTCCTACTGCACTGAGATTTATAAGAAGCAGCTGATGTCTTGGTTAATATAGCATATGCCAATTCAACGAGATAAAAGTTTCCTCTTTGCATCTCTTAGAAGTAATGTATATTGTGACATTATTAAAAAATATCATAAATGGAAATAGTCACAAATTTTTGTATGGAATTTTTCAATTTAAAAAGGTCAAGATTTATTGACAGTCTCTTAGTATTAGAGTATCACTGAATTTTCTTGGTAAAGATGAATTTATAACTATCAAAGATTTGATAGCCTTTTAAAATCTATTTACTGATATTCAGAAGAAAAAGATAGCATTATAGTGCCTTAGAGTAGAGAAAGTGTGAAAATCGTGGACGAAATTTTAATATTTTGATAATTTATTTTTTCTTTTAACTTCTTGAAAAAAAAAAATTTAAACATTTATTCTTTTTTTTTTTCCTGAACAGTTTGAGGAAATCCAGTGAATTATGCAATTAAAAATTGTTTCCTGCATATTTTTTTCATTCAAATTAGTGATCGTTCTCAGCCAGAATCCCAGATCTTAATGTTTAGATTTAGTTTCAGTTCACATAGATTTGCGACATGACAACATAGTCTCTAATCTCCATCATGGTCCAGCCCATAGTTCTGTATCTCAGCTCTTACCAGCTTTGGACAGAACTTCGTAGGTCTAACTCCCTTTGCAAACTTTACAATAGAGATATATTTTCATGTCTTCACTAGTTTTGAACTAACAGCTAAAAGAAACACGTATTTTCCAAACAAATAAACTTCTTTCAAATAGAGGCCCTTTTCTAGTCAGACTAACACAGTTTTGACCCTACTAGAATTTGTGACAGGTTTTACTTATTAATAAAAAGAATGAAAACTCCTGTGATCAAATAAAGGGTAAATACTTGACAATATGCGCTGTTATATTTGTAATGGCATTCAAAAGTTTCTAAAAATGTTCCGTAGCAGAACTAACTTGTTGAAAGACTTGAAGGTCAGTTTCAGACAAGGGACTTGGTAATGGAAGTTACCCACTGAGCTGCCCTGTCATATGAAGTGCTTGCTTCCAGAACTGACTCAAAGACACCTCCTTTCCAACACAATGCATTCTTGATTTGTCTGGAGTGTGACATACTCTATTAAAAGTGGGTACTCGTAAGTGTCTTCACAGAGCAAGTTCTGCTGAGCAGCCTGCAGAAGTGTCACATTTTGTTAGAGCTGCTATCCTGTCCTCATGTCTCATTATGTGTGGACAATTGCACTGGAGGGTATCGGTTAATGAAATTAATGCTGAAAATTAAACAAAACCTGAGATGGCTGCATGACAATGCCACAATAGATCTGCCCACTTTAGAACATGTTAAAAAATAAAGGTATAGCTCCCACTATTTCAACTAGCTTCATTATATTATAATTGTCTTTCATGTAATTGCAAATCACTTTAAATGGCTGCGGAAGGAACATAATACTTCTGTTGTTTAATTTATGCAAACATGTCTAAATTTACTATTCCCCTTTCCCTCTCCCTTACATTACTCTGTCTTTTTAACTTCCTATTATAGCTTGTTAGATGCAGATTTAATTGAGAATTTCCCTTCTTTAACCTGTCTGTACTGGCTTGAATAATATGAGTCTAAGACACATTGGAAGCCACAGGCACTATTCACTATAGACATAATAGATAACGACATAACAAGAAAATAATGCAAAATATAGGGATTAAGCACCCATCATGCAGTTCTATTGACACTAACGTTGTTTTACTTGAATATTCTACATGGCTATTACAGAGTTTTTCATTCTGGAAAGAAGCATCTGTCACTGAGGCATCTGCTAGATTGTATCTAAGAGAACTTTCATGCTATCTTTAGTTATTATATGCCAGAGTGTTGCTGGACAAAGTGTCATTCATCAGCAATAGCTACTCTTTGGAGCATTTAGGCAAGGATTTGTCCTCCAGCATCTCTAACACAACAGTGTGATCCTGGAAGAGTATAAGGGAGTCAACTGGTTGCACAAAATGGGATGATTTGTAATGATCTCCCTAAATGTCAATTCCTACTGCTCTTGCAGAGAAACACTGGGTTAGATGAGCCATTGGTTTGACTTGGGGATGAATTCCTTGTGTTCTTGTGATAGAGCCAAACCCAAATAACATTCTATCTCCTCTATCCAACTCTTCATTTGGGAGGCTACAAGGGAAGGGAAAGACAAGTTTAGAGAAGAGTTCCATGTTGAAAACTCAGCTCTCAACTACTAAGTAGAAGAGATTTGCAAGATAAGAGGAATCTTGACTTCACAGTCTATTGCTTAAACCACTCCATCAGGCTGTGGAGTCCTGGACTGTGCTCCCTGTTTTTTGTTTTACATTTAAGAGTCATTGATTTTAAAACACTTATAGTGGTATAAAGGACTGATTTCCATCTGGGTTTCCTAGACTAAGATAGTTAATAATGCTTTAGGCCTTTAGCTCTGAAGAGAGGCAATGAAATATTCTGGGACTGTTGTTAAATAACAATACAGATTCTTCAAGTTTTAAACTTGAATCCTACATGGCTCAGTCCTACAGAGATAACAATTTATGATAGTCATAATCTTTGTTATCATCATGCAATTCATTTCATTTTCCCCTTAGCTCAGCACTCATGATTATAACTTTTACAAAGTAATTTCAGTCAATATTCTTCAGGACCTTGATTCATAAGGGCATACAGGGATGAAGAGGATATAACATATCACATAAAAAACTCCAGATATACTTTTCTTGGTATTGTTTAGTTCACATCCTTTTCCACTCAATCAAGATATATATTCTGCTGGATTTTTTTTCCTCTTTGTGTCAAGTATAATAGAAGGGAAGTAATTTCACAATGTACAATATATTATCACCTGTTGTTTCTCAACGTAATGAATAAAGTTATGCACATTTGGCATTTATTACCTTGCTCTTATGTTAGATGCAAACATGTCCAAATTTACTTTCTTGAATAAACCATTACGTTCCTAACAGTCACGTAGAGAAAGTACAATAGGTGAGGGAGTCTGGAAGAGACATGGAACTGTCTAGGAGTTGCTATCATGTGAACAGCATTAACAAATCTGGACTTCTAGTAAGCTAAATATATAAAAATAGTGCAGAAATATAAGATATTTGCTATAAAAGTGATGCATTAAGGAATTAACAATATAAAACCTTCATGATGAAATTCAGAGATTAAGAGATGGCACTACAGAAACACTAACTGTTGTGACCAGTGTCTGACAGCCACAGCCTTTTAAGCCAGAAAGCAATCTACTCTTCTAAAAATATGAAGGTTATCTTGTGCAGTGTTGGAAGAATGGTTTTCATATACATCCTATCAAAAAACTAAACTAAGCATTAAATGTTCAGGTATTCTTTTTGTATTTTTCCATTTTGCTTGTTTCCTTTTCTGTATGTGAACGGGTATCATTTATGGAACCACTCACTACTAACTTACAGATCACTGATAATCTAGAGATTGTGAGTTGAGAAACAGCCTTAGAGTTGGCTACTCCAAGAGCTTCTTTGATTAGTCCTTCTACTCAGAAAGACTGACATTCATGTGAATTCATACATGACTGGAAACTAATAATTATTTAATTCTATACTCAATATATTATGATGTGGGGGTTTGTACTGTTTTAACTATCATGAAAGAAATGGCATTATATGAGGAAAATATTCACTGTAAAACCCCCCATGGAACTCATTATAAAGATGAATTGATTACAATCCTCAAAAAAGTATGAAAAATTAGGCAGAAAACAAAAGTTAATATCACATGGGTTTTGGCCTTATGGTTTAGGGCTTTTTTTAGTATGCTCTTGTTTCATTGCATTTTGACATTTTTGTTACTTGGCCATCATTGAAAATTTATTTCTGGTGCCAGAGAGAATTGGGAAAAAAGAGCAGAAAGGCTGAGAGGTGTAATATAACTTAACAAGTTGAACTGGTATTCGGAGGGAAAAAGGATTTTCTTGTTGCTATTCAGCAAAACTTTAATCTGGTAATTCTACAAAATATGATCCTTAGCACCACCACAATGTCAAAATATAAGGAAAAAATGAGAAAAAGAAATTAAAGGTCCCATAGAATTTTCTGAGCAGAAAACTAACTCTCAGGCGATAAGGGTGAAGTACTTGTAAGTGCTTTTTTTTTTTATTTCATATAAAATTGTATTTATTACATTGCATTATAGTTACTTGGTTACGAATGAAGATTTTAACATGCTTAGTCAAGTCTAATTGTACTTTTTCCTTTCTATTTCCTATAAAAATCAATTCCTTATAATCACTAAGGGAAACAATGATAAATAAGATCATTTCATACTAACATACTAAGAACGCATTCTCTTTAATGTAGTAGAGTATTAACTCTTGTTCTAAATCCAGGTATTGAAAAATTTTATGTAGGTGCAAAATGCAAACTCTTGGAGTCAGATTCAGTTGACCAAACATAGATCTCAAGAGTCTTTTGAGCTGTTTTGGGGTATTCCTTCTGGTCTACAGACACTTTCAAAGAGTATGGACTATCCATCCCTATCAACTACCCCTGCTGAAACATCCATGAGAGTCCATAATAGTACTTTGCACCCATCTACAGGCACTCAAATCTTACTTCAAAGTTATTATTCACCTAAGTGTCTAACTTTCCATTATGGTCAAATGAAAGCTGGCATCATTTCATCAGTTGCATCATTCTGTAGACTGTTGGTTACAAAGAGGTTAATGAGACATTGGTGACTTGCACCATTTGAAATACCATACGTTATTTGGTTCAGGCCGTACTCTTCCAGAAAGACTTCCAGAAGGGACTTCCATAGATCCTGTGTAAGATTTGCTAATGTGTGACATCTCAAAGGCCATGGAAAGCCTTTGAATGGACAGCTGAATTATGTTTAATATTTTCCACAAATACAATAGTATTTTGGATACTAGCTTACAAGTAGATACAGAAATGTAGGTGACTAAATCTGGTTTGCAGCTTGTCCACATTGGCAATTGTCTTGCTTTCCCTATAGAGAGCACACACAACGGTTTTGAAATTCAGGGTATTACATTTTATTTCACTACATTGTATGGTGTTTGAGGTACTTTAGTGTAGTCATTGGCCACCAAGACCCTATGAATTGAAAACAGAGCATCAGCTGACATGGCACAAAATTATCTGTAGTACAAAAATTACAATAGTATCAAACCCAAAAGATCATCAAAGCTGTTAATGAAACTATCTCTTCTACAGAAAAAAAAGCATCCTTGTGATGCAATCTAAATTTAGATCCTGTTGATTACAGACTTAATATTACAAGAAGCATTGAATGTTGAGACCTTCTCAATTACTCTTGAATTGGGTAGGTCATGGCATTTGTGCTTAATGGTATCTTGTATATACTGGACTAAAAGCAAAAATATAGCTTTCTTTTTTTATTTTAAATAATTAAAATTAAAAATTCATCAATTCACATTTTAAATTTCCTGTGTAATTGGAAGTAGATAGGGATCTGAATTCTTTCATTCATTATGTGAGACAGTCACCACTTTATATGCACCACAAAAGCTTAAGTATAGTAAGTACTTGCAGCTGTTTTGTAGCAGATGGCTATAGTCAGCGTCTGAATTTTTTTAGTGCTATTCAGTGCACAACACTTGATTGAATG